>JAAAKQ030198308.1:0-10053 GCA_010016005.3 Zanna intricata
TCAGAAAAGATCCAACTAAAATTGACTTAAGTGGTCCCATGTTGGCCGTAAAAGCATAATAATAATAATATATATAATCATCATCTGTGAATTCGGGTTAGGAAAAGATTAAACAATTACTTTCTATCAATTCCATTCAAAAAATAATTAATATTCATAATTTTTCAGAAAAATCTATTAGAATAAAATTCGTTCTCTGAACTCACGGAGACATATAATTTTTTTCTTATTTATAGATATTATTTTTTAATTATTTACGGCCAGTTTTTTTAGTAATTCCATTTCTGAATTTTTGTATTTAAAAACTTTTTAATCAATTTTTTACAAGTGTAGTATATTCTTATGCAATAAAAAAAATGTAAATAAGACGTTATCATTACGTATGTTTATTCTCAAATTTACTAACATTTGATGATTATATAGATCGGTATAAACTTTTTGCGCCGGCAGATATATGCTGAGTAATGGAATTGTATTATCAATTCAGTGATGTGTTTAGTTAGCTGATATGATACCAGAATACGTGATTAGAAATTTTTAACAACTCAAATAACAGTCAATTAATTTTACTTGTCCATAAATGGAAATAATTGCGAAAATCTCCAATGAATCAGGATGTTTGTTTTAAAACGCAATCCGATTTAATAATGTGTAATCCACTAAATCCATGTGCAATCCAATAAATAATACGTAATTTAATGCGATTTGTTATAAATATTACAATTATTTGTACAAAACAATATTAAGATCAAATTTTTTTATCACAAATGTTGAAAGTGTCCATTATTATTTTCATCTATGCAAATCTTTACCCTCTTTTTCATATTCCGTGTGCAACCTTTAGAATTGTACCTCTTCCAATGTCTCGTAATTCTTGAGTTATGTCGGCTATCAGTTCTTCAATGGTGTGTGGATCATTTTTCTTGAATACACAATTCTTTTAGATTTACCCAAAAAAAAAAAAAAAATCTGCAGTAGAAAGAACAGGTCACCTAGCTGGCCATAAGCCAGATCGATATTGCTCTTCCATTAAAGAAATTTCTCAAAAGGTCTATTGTTGCTCTTGCCGTGTAACAATGCGAAGATCCCTGATTCGAATCCCGGTCAGGCATGCCATTTTTCACACACGCTACAATACATTCATCTCATTCTCTGAAGATATACCTTAACGGTGGTTCCGGAGGTTAAACAAAAAAAAAATTGTGTTAAAATTTCTTGGTAAATATCTGCATTAAGAATATTTTCAAATAAAGGGCCAATCATTCTTCATCTTGAAATTGCAAACCACACACCAATTTTTGTGTCGGGGTAGAGGTCGTGAATAGATGTGAGGATTGTTAGAGCTCCGTAGCGATCATTGCGTAACCATTAACCATCAACAATTAACGTAATCAGTCAAATGAAACCAAACCTTATCTGTAAAAAATACATTATTCAAAACATTAAGCTCTTCCAAACAAACAGATTAAACCACTGATAGTGTGTAGTACTAGCGTAGCAGCATAATCAAACTGGGGGGGGGATAATTTACGTGATATATGAATTCGATATGGCTTAGTTAGTGACCGGGTAGCTTTAAGGCACTATATACAGATAGATATTCCTTTTTATTACGCGAGTTTTTTTAATGATTTGTTAGACGAGTTTAAAAAATTTACCCTAATATCTTCAGCGTTTCGTCATTAAGTAATGAACATTTCCGGCTATGTCTCCCATTGCAAATAAAACCACTTACTTCATATTTCTTTATCAAATGAGGAATTGAAAATTTTTCTCATACTTTCTCATCCGGGAACTGCAATTGAATAGCTGTTTGCCACAAAACATAAGATTTAGTCGTTAAATGATTTTCCATAATAAAAATCCTTTCTTCTGTGTTCAAAATCATTTCTTCTTAACAAAAAAAAACAAATAACCAAAAATAACTAACTGTTCACAGAAACAAATAGAAAATTATATCAGTTGATTACAAAACAACAATAGGTAGTGTTGCCAACCACTTCATCCGAAATTATATATTAACTTTTCTAAAAAGTATTTTTCTTCGGTTGCGTTTTAAGATAAAATACCCACTACAACCAAATCAGAATTCGAAGTAATTTTACAAAAGTCATTTAATAATCTACTGTTTAAGTTTTTGAAATTTTTTTATAAAATGCATTACATGGAATATAATGAGCTGAATACGGTTGAATTGAACTTGTTATCTCTTTTTTAAATAATGATAATTTTTCCTCAAACCCTTTCATTTTACATTTCTGTTGGCTAATTAGTGCGGTTAAATTCGCTTATTCTAGCTGGCTGACTTGATAATCTAAAAAAAATGGACTTTTTACATGAATAAATGCAAAATATAAAGACTACACTTCATTCACATTCATACATATCATCCTCATTCATCTTTTGAATTAATACCATACGGTAGTTCCGGAGGCTAAACAGAAAAAGAGAAAGAGAATACGTTTCACATAGTAAATTATCACTTAAAAATCATATTTTTTATCGATAATTATTTTTTATCATTCCACGGCGCTCCTACTGTTAATAAACTAGTTATAAACTTATCACCAGTTTGCTTTAAACAGAGTATACTAATATAATCATAGGCCTGATGAAAATTATAATAAAACATAAAACGGTCGTAATAATTATGCCAGTCGCATAACATTATGCAATTTTAAATATGGATAACTTTATGACAATTAAATATTTTTACCACTACATTCTACAACATATTTCAAATTATATATAGAGCTATTATTTTGAATAAGCGTCTACTTAATAAACGTATGGACTAATAAAATAATTTTAAATAAGAATTATTTTTCATAAATATTATCATGTCATTAATTATTTTAATTTTATGGATTAGAAACAGAGCTTCACTGATTTAAAATAATTATTTTAACATAAAGATGAACTATTATTATTATTATTTTTATTACGAAGTGTATGACTGTATGAGTGATTATATGAACTAGAATTTATATAGCATATTATTTTTATTGTTTTATTACATTCATTAGAGTAATTTATCACCACTAAAATTATTTAAATTTTAATAAGTATAAGCTTATATTTTTAATAAAAACAGAGAATTTATAACAAAATTTGACCATAATAATAATAATAAAAATAATAATTATAGTTCTTACATAAGATTTATGTTATTTTAATGTTAAATTTATTTTAAATACTTCTGTTACGGTAGTTTAAAAGGTATTAAAGCATAAACTACGTGAAAATATGTAAGACATTCAATCCTATCTGAAAAGAAACATCTTAGTATTCAGTTTTGTTTCCTTTTTTTTGTTTTGCACAAAAAAAAAAGCAAAAAATGAGACTCATACAAGCAATAGACAGTATTATTATCAAGATCCATCTAACACTGTTACTATATAATAATAGAAATAATATTGCCACCCACATAGATATTCTTATTCCTATACAGTGGCTCAACGAGAAAGTTAACGCTTTTATATGTATGTAAGATAATGTTATTATTTTGAATACTTCCATGAATACAGATGAGCGTCATTAATCCGAACGTTTTTTATGCGAACAGCCAATATATATATATACGTAAAAATCTATGGTAACCTGTTATTAAAATAAATTTGAAAACCACAAAAGTTCCAAAAACCGTTAATAAAAATTGTATTTTAAATTTAAAATTAGATAGTTGTTTTGATTGTTATGCAATTATCAACAGTAGATACTGTGGAAAACTGTAAATTAAAAAAAAAAAATGTAAATACATTATGTAAATAAAAAAAAAAGAAATAATAAAAAATATTAATAATTGAGAAATAAATAACACTTGCAAAATATTATTTAACAGGTACTTTAGATTAAAAGTAAAAAAAAAGTAGTTTTAGCCAGTCCAACAAAAATCATAAATGTTGATAAATTAATCAATCCAAACAACTTAAGCGTCCAACTCAAACCGTCGATAGGAATTTAACTTTTCTTTCTTTCTTATTTTATTTATATTCTTTCTTATATATTCTGATTTCTCATAATATATGAAACATGATAATGATTATTTAACTATCAACAAACATACTTATTCATTTTGATATATATATGAGTAATTTATTTATACTCCCTCACGCTCTCTCTTTTTCTCTCTCTATACATATATAGGGAGTATAAGGAAGTAGCCAGGCTATATCATCTACCGCCAAGATCTCCATGTCATCCGCGTACGACGCAACCGTGATATTGGCCGAGTAGACTGGTCAGAAGTGTAGATCAGAAACAGAACCGGCCCCAGAACTGAGCCCTGCGGAACCCCGAGTTGTTATCTCATCTCTTGATTGTAATTAAGAGAAGCGACCATCTAGGTAGCTTCGATTTTGATTTGAGAAGAGAACCTGGTATCTAAATGTTGTCAAATACTATGTCCAAAAAGGCCACCGAAAAATACTGTTTCTCTTCTAGACCAAAAAAAAAATCTATATATAAGCTTACTGTGGGGTTACAAAGAAACGCTAACCTGTTATCCTTGAAATATAGTATATGAATTGAAGTCACACCTGGATCAGTTACCATATCCCAGATAAAATGTTTAGTACTAAAATTCCATTTTGTTTACCTTTTGTTTTCTTTTGAACTCATTTTCTGGTTAATAATTTTTTTTCTATATTCTACTGAATAGGTAATTAATTTATTTTATAAACCTTTTTTTATGTCTTAATATATAAATATACTTTCTATTAATTAATCATTCTTATTTTTGTTATAATATATTATTATATTTTACGGCTAATGATGATTCTTTTACAACTGAAATTCGTATTTAATTTTCTAAAGTTTTACTTTACTGAATCAATTTTTGAGTGTTCTATTAAATTTTTTTTACCTAACTTCAGTATTCTATGAGTAAATTCAAAATTGAAATGTTTTGTTCCCAGTAATGTTTCGTATTTTTCACACAGTATAAAATATCGATTTCATGTATCAGTATATTAGAGACAATTTCATGTGCTGCTTACTCTATGGTTGATATTAATACAAATTTATTTTAATAAATAAATAATAAGGAATAATGTTAAGATTTTTAAACCATCTCAATTTTTACTATGTGAACTCATTAATGAAATAAAAAAATTTACATTTTTCCGATTTTTATTCAAGAAAATAAAACTTTAAATTAATTTTTGTGAGGGATAATTACAAAGACAACTATTATTAACGATGAATTTTATTTAAAAATTATCCATTTTTTAAAGCAAAAATTAAATTTTTTAATGAATTATTTTTGTACTGATATTTCAGAATAAACAGATTGTCACAAAATACCACATGTTGTTTTTATTTCGTCATCAAATGAAAGAACATCAACCTATTTCAGTAACCTCATATTTTTGTTTAAAGTAGAGTCATTTTTGACATTAATACTATTTTTTTATAGCCATTAAATGTATCAAGGAGATTTTTATTTTTTTAATAAAAATTTAATTACATCATTAAACTGATAATTTAAAATAATTATTTACATAAATCGTGTTGATTGGTATTTTTTTGTGTTAAATATGTTCGTTAAAAGTTTCTTATTTCAATTAGGTTAAATGAAATAATGATAGTTTTGACAATTTATGAAAGATTTTCATTAATACTTTTTATTTACGTGTGAAATTAACTGCAAATATAGCTTACATAAATTTTATAATTGTTTCATCGTTTAAATTTGTATCAATAAATTTGTAATCTTGAACAAATCTCAGGTTGATTACTCCTGAAATGTGTGGTTAATTGAAACCCAATCACCAAAGAACACCGGTATCCAAGTCTAGTTTTCAAATACGAATAAAAGTAACTACTTTTACTAAGATTTGTTCCTGAAAACTTCGACTTCAAAATCAGTTGATTTACGACAAAGAGTTCACCACTAAGCCAACCCGGTAGGTAAAAAAAAAAGAAAAAAAGGAAAAGTTAAACTTAATTCATGATTTGTCTGTATATAAATTTATGCATAACCTTACATTCTATTTGGAGTAATAAATCTTTGTTAACGAATCTGAATTATTAGTTTAATATTAACAGTAAAACATTGAGGGCGGTATTGATTTATTCCCATTTTTTGTTAAAACTGGGAATTTCATTTCATTAAAAAAATTTTAGATAAAAAATTTACAAAAATTTTTATACTCTTTTTGGATTCTTTGTTAACCCTTACATAACTTTATACCAGTAAGAAACGTCCAAAAAAATTAAATATTCACTAATGAATTAATTACTTATCTTAATATCTTCATTAAATTTAGGTTTAACAATTTCCTCCTATAGGCTTTTTTTTTTTCAAATAATAGCTGATTTAGTAAGCATTTAATTTAAAAAATGAAAATATTGGTAATTTATTTTAATAGATTGAATCTGACAATATAAGAATTATATAAAAGCAGCTATTATCACATAATGGGTGAACGTATATTTGTAACAAAAATGTATTTAAATCAGTCCAAGCAATTTTATATAGTAATGCTCGGCTGAAAACAATTAATTAGCCGACGTATTGTGTTATAAGCTGCAGTTGACAACAGAACCTTCGTACTCATTGTTATTACATGACTGTTAAAGTACTTTTTCTCTCTCCGCATATTTAATTGTTGCAATTATTGTATATATTTTTTAAATACTATTCCATAACCGTCAATGACTATTATTTTTTATTACAGATTAAAAGTTTTTGTTTAATTTGGTACAACGAACGTGGTTATTTCCTTTTAATTTTTAAAATAGAAAAAATATTTTTTGTGAAATAGTCGATATAACTAGTCAGTAAATTTAAAGTTTTAACAATAAAAACAAAGAAAAATGTTAATTATTAAGCAGTTTAACAGGAGATTATTTAGTTTTTATTTTTCCCTCGGGGTTATATCGTTTAGTTTTAAAATCATAAAAAATAGAAGGTGCCTAGAAAAAGAACAATGCTTTGCGCTAAGTACAGTAAGATGAAAAATAAATAAAAATAATCAAATATACTAACTCTACTACTTTGAAAAGTTATCAAACAAACGTCTTGCCTAATGATTAGTATTAATTATTTAAAATTGATTTGTAGTGAACTAATAAAAAACAAAAGCTACATCAATTTTCTGAATATAATCAAAGATAAAAAAAAAATTGAACCAATGTTTTAACAGTAACTTTCTTTTTTTACTAATTTTTTTTTGTCGCAGTGTTTAATTTATAATCGGTTCCAATTGACCGGAATCATAAATTTGAATAAAAAAAAAAATGACGCGCAGAAAGGATTTTCCATTAAAATCCCTGAAAGAACTAATATGTATACATATCTTACAATGTATATGTATACAATTTCAAGGATGAATTCAAAGATGAATCCAAGGAAAATTGATAAAGTTTAGTACGTAGAAAGAAAAGAAAATACTAAAAAAATAGTGTTATCAACCACACAAAGAGTAACTAATTAAACAAAGAAATAAATTAACAAAACCTGTTGGCGAAAATAAATGAAGAATTTTGACGATGCACCATACCCTTTGGGTAGCTGATTCACCTCAAATCTTGGAGAATTTACAGATTAAGGTAATATATGTAGTCGCTTTAGGCGCCTGAAATTCTCGCTGTTATCTAAGAGGTTAACCACGAATCAGTTTATATGTTGTTCAGTCTCATTTCGTATGTTGTATCGAATTGCCGTATCTCTCCCCAAACAGTTGGCGACCAAAGATAATTGTATATTTCAGTGTTATTCTCAAACCACGGCGCTTCTGTTATTTTCTCAATAGTTTTTTTTCTGCAATAGCTGTACGATCTCGATGTTACTCTCGCTTGTCGTACAGTACCTCACGGTTCGATTACGTAGGTCCAACTCTAATTCTGTACCGTTGAGTACAGCAATTATTTATTACATAATTATAATACGACCCCCCCCCCCCGCGTCATAGCAACCAATACATCTCCCTCAACGTAATGTTAAGCTGTATCCTTTTCTCCCTTTTCTCCTTAAAACGAATTATTGTCTTTAATAATAAACGATCATTAAATATGTTTTGGGTTCGAATCCCAGTTAAACTTAGTATTTTTTATACGCAACAAAATCAGTTTTTCATTTTTAACATTGTTTAGTCCGTTAGCCTGTAGTTTGCTGAATGAAATTATTATGTAAAAGTTTAAGAAAATATTTCTTTACAAGAGTCTTCGAATGTAATATACTGTTTATAAAGGATAGAGCCTTTAACAATACAAAAGCCTTGCGAAAAAATTTCCATTCAATTATAAAAAAACAAAAATTATGAAAACATGTAAGTATAAAAAATTATAATTTTTTTTAAAATACACATACCTATGTGTATTTTTTTTAAAATGGTGGCTAACAATGATATAGAATTATTTTTTTATATATTATTATCTAGAAATATTTTCCTGGTAATCCCAAGAACCAGTAGTAATCACCAGTTAGTAATCTTTAAAAATCAATAAAAATAATTTCTTATTATAAACTATGAAAAAGTATACTTATTTAAATATAATCAGTTATTCCCTCCACAATCATTAGATAAAAATCACGTAGATGTATTTATATACATTCCATTCATATTTATTTTCATATCATTACGTTATCTAAACGATAATAAAAGATAATTTATTTACAGTTTTGAATTAAAAATATTCCAGAAGTATGTGGGAAAGAAGTCACACCCTTTCCCTTATTGCATACAACGTGTAAGTTACAACAACATAACAAATTGTTTACCACACGGGTCAAACGAGTCGGTTTAACGCAATAACATCACTTTATGTTAGTTTGCATGGCTCGTTTGCAGTAAATTGATCATTGAACGGTTTAAAACCGAGTCTACCTAAAGACTATTCTTTATTATATCGAATAGTTTACGAAGGTGAACATCGATTTCAATCCACACGCTAGATCGAAGTGGCCGGTCACTGTAAAACGGTGAAACGCTACTTGTGTGTGTTATATATATACGTGTTTTTGTATGAGTACATGCTGCATAATAAATCAATATAAAACCTATTGCTACAAAGATTTCTGAACTGGTTTTAAAAGGAAGTACACCTAGCGTATAAGTAAAATAATTTATTTTTATTTTTTTGTTTTGTTTTCGAGAGCAATTTATTTTACCAAAGTTGTTCTAAAAATACTTCACAGCTAAAAAAAGTCCATTCAGAATTTAGTAGAAAATTATGTTTCATAACTTTTTTTAAAATAAAAAATAATTGCAAAATAAATTGAATGTAAAAGTATCTATCTACTTGTAAACATATAATTCTAATTCCAAAATAAACTTTTTAATTTTAAATTAAACAGTTTAATTTTAAATTCAATGCCTTTTAGCATTTACAGGTGTTATTTTAATTTTTAAATGTAAAAATACTCTTTTCAAAAGATCCTTTATTTTATTAATAAATTAAATTATACCTCTTCATTTAAAGATAAATTCTTAAAAATAACAGTTGCATCAATAAATTAAAATAAAAATTAAGAAAGCTCAAGTCTTTTCTTTAAGTTTTGAATGGAAAGTCTCTGGGATTAATATTATATCACGGGAGTATAACTCTATTTGTACCTCCTTTCCATTTCCTTTTCTAACATTTCTCTCTCCTTTGTCTTTTCTTTAACTGTCAATAAATATAAAGGTGCAAATTTTATTAACCGGCAGAGTTATTTTTTTAATTAAATCATAGACTTATGAAAAAAAATTAAAATTAAAATACTTTAATTACATCAGATAACAATCTGTTACTCTTACGCAGGATAAAGAGGATTTATTAGAATATATTATATTTTTATAGGAGTAATAAGAGAATTTACAAGTGGGGGGAATGTGATTGTGAAGGGGGAGCTGAGTATTAGAGGAATACTATTACAAATAGTATCCATTTATATGTACCAATATATACACATACATACGGTGTATATATATATATATATATATATATATATATATATATATACACATATATAAACTAGTTTAGTTTAGTTTATATATATATATAAACTTTTTAATTTTAAATTAAACAGTTTAATTTTAAATTCAATGCCTTTTAGCATTTATAGGT
>JAAAKQ030198319.1:0-11899 GCA_010016005.3 Zanna intricata
CGAAAATAATTTCAGACTACAACAGTAACAAAGGTGCTGTATACTCTTGATCAGCTTGTAAATACCTATACAAGTAAGCGAAAAACCAATCAATGGCCGATGACAGTTTTTTATAATATGTTGAATGTAACTGCATACAATGCATTTGTTCTGTGGACTTCCATCAATCCCAACTGGAACGAATGTCTTCTAACAGATGATCATTATACTTACAAGAACTAGGAAAATCTCTAATCACAACTCACATAGAATCAAGAAAATGCATGCCAAGAACATTGAGTTCAGTGAGTTTTGTAAGAGCTGTTCAAGAACAGATAAACCCGAATGCAGGAGCTTCAAATGTAGGAACTACTCCAAAACGCGCACGCTGTAGGTTTTGTCCTTCACAAAATGACAACAAAACAAACATGACTTGTTTTAAATGCTATAAACACCTATGCAAGGCTCATGTTGTATATTTTTGCCATAACTGCAAAAATGAAAACAATAATTAGATAACCTATTTTCGTTTTGTATAATTTTAATTTATAATAGATTCAAAATTTTTATGAAATACTTTAGAAATACTGTTTTTTTTTAATTTTGTTCATTCAATTTATAAATAACGTTTACTAATGTTTTGTACCATGGAAACTTATATATTACTAATTTTTCAATGAATATATTTTTTCATAATTCTTGTGATTATTTAGTGTAAAATTAATTCATGTAAAATATTTGTGGAAGTAATTTTAACTTTTTCTTTTATTTTTGTCCACAAAAAAAATTGTTATTTCATGTATTATAAAAAATAAAGTTTATTATTTTAATTTCCATTGTAATAATGATTAGTACTATTACTTTTTGTAATATAATAATAAGAAAACTTAATTATTACTAATGAAAATTTAGATTGATTTACAAAATTAAAGAAAAACTATTACTTCGGGTCAAATTGATCCGAACAGTACACGTGTATAGTAAATGGGAACAGAACAGCATGGTTAAATGACTTCCCCACTGTTAAAAATCTAATTCGGGCAAAGGCAGGCTGCTCATCATTGTTCAAGTAATAATGGAATAGTTGAAAACGGGCATTAAATTTTTGAAAAGAAAAAACTTCCGGTAATATTATCAAGAGCTTGATAACAAATTTTTTTTTCAAATCTATTTTTAAAAGTTATTCAACTAGTACCAAAAAAAAAAGAAAAGAGTACAATAATAATAAAAATTAATTTCATCGCAATAGCGATATTATTTGTTATCTTAATATTACGTAGCATTAGATGCTATTAGGTCAGAATTGATAGCCCACCGAGCTGGTCTAATGGTTAACGCGACATCGTAAATCAGCTGATTTCGAAGTCGAGAGTTCCAAGATTCAAATCCTAGTAAAGGTAGTTATTTTTATTTGGATTTGAATACTAGATCATGGATACGGGTGTTTTTTGGTGGTTGGGTTTCAATTAACTACAACTCTCAAGAGTGGTCGACTTGAGATTGTCCAAGACTACACTCCATTCACATTCATACGTATCACCCTCATTCATCCTCTGAAGTAATACCTTACGGTAGTTCCGGAGGCTAAACAGAAAAAGAGAAGAAGTCAGAATTGATAAAAATCGTGCGTAACATCAACACAAATATAAAAATTAATCTGTGACTGATAACAAGAGAGAACAAATGCGATAAATTCTAAAATTTCTACCGTACAATTTTACTCGTAATCCTCTCAGATCAACTGGAGCCGTGTTAAAAGGGTACGTAGATATAAATAATAAAAGTTGTGCAAGACAAAATATAAGCATTCCAGTAAACTGGTAGACAAAATTGTCATAATTATTAAAAAAAAGCAAGACATATATCTGATTCAAAGATGAACTGATTAAATTTTTAACTTAAAATTCTCTAATAAAACTTATATGTGTTTCTTTTATAAGCAAGTGTATTTATTATACAATGAAAAAACGTTTGTAAAGTAAATAATTTAAAATTTAAAAGTACCTTCCAGAGGAAAACTTACGGAAAATTGAAAAATTATTAAGAAAGATGTACATGAATAAAAATAAAGTTAATGTACAACAATTAAAAATATTTATATAAAAAAACAGAAAAATAAATATAAAACAAAAATAAATATTATGAAGTTTTTACCGATTAAGTTCGTAATGTAAACAAGTAACATATCAAATAAAATATAAAGTAAACTAAATAAATATAGTTCAAAAAAAAAATAATAATATTGAACAATTTACAGAGAAAGGTTAACGTAGCTGTATGATAAACAACGTTCGTATCTCTTTTGCGTTATCAGGACTGAATCATTTTCACTGTGTCTAACCTTTATTTCTATGAGTTTATTTTGTTTACATGAGATAAAACTAGAAATCATGAAGAACACGTTATATATTTCACTGGTGAAGACGTAGAGGACGGTTAATACAAACAAATCGTTATCTGTACGGTACATAAAAATACATTACATCGATTACGTCAGCATAGGTAATATTACCCATTGTGTTAATTTACGGATAAAAAATGAACTGTCCCAGAATTTACTGATTGGATCAAATGAGGTAAAACCTACACTGTAGTAGAATCCCAAAATGAAAAAATTACGAAATAAAAATGGATATGGTAACTGTCCATATTAATTATTTAAATTATAGAAACATGAAATAGTATAAACGTAAATATCTGAAAATATTATATACATAAAACAATATTCATCAAGATATTAGTGAAATTTATTTGAGGAAAATTCTTTTTATGAATCTTTTATTTTTATTTTTGTCATTTATAAATTCAGCTAGAATGTAATTTTTCTGACAATGATTTCATTTAATTTTTAAAAAATTGTTGGGAATTTTTAAAAAAATAGTTTGATAATCTATTAAACATCGGAACAGCATCATAATAAATAATTTTAGTAGTTCAAAATATTGCGTTAAGTTACCCGAAAACAATTCTGTCTAAGGTCATCGCTCAGGTAAAATTGTCGCCTCTCTCGGACGACTCATGGGTACCAGAGTAGGTCCGAGGATGTCCAAGAGAAAGTTGATAATGGCAGCAGCGACTTCAGTGGTTCTGTATGCAGCACCGGTATGGTGTGTGGTCCTGGATAAAAAGAAGTACTTCGACGGCTGACTTCACTGCAGTGACGAGCGACGCTTTCCATCGTAACCGCATACAGGACCGCATCCGTGGAGGCGGCGGAGGTTCTCGCTGGAGTTTCCATTTGTCTGCGAGCCCTACAATTGAAGAGGGTGTACGAGAGAATGCAAAAGCTAGATTCACTGCTCCTCGTCCAGAAATAGCAGGAGTCCTGGAACAATTCCCGTAATGGGGCTTGGGACCAGGCACCTTATCCCTGATTTAGAAAGATGGCTGGGGAGGAAACATGGCGAAGTCAATCATTACCTGTGACAGCTTCTCACCGGCCACGGAGGGTCCGGAGCCTACTTCTATAAATTCGGGAGGGAGTTCCCGAACGTATACATTGCGGGCTTGTAGACACCTAAGAACACCCCTTCTTCGAGTGTTCCAAATGGGATGAACTGAAGGCGCGAGCTGGATTAGGGTGGCTGAGACCAGAAGTTGTTTTCCCCTACATGTTGCGGGGGAAGGAAGAGTGGACGAGGATAACGGGTTTCGCCACCATCATCCTTCAAAGAAAGGATAGGGACTACACTGAGTGGAGAGCTGACTGAACAAAATCAAGGAAGGCACTCACCTACCCGCCTGAATGCGACAGTGACACGGTTCCCGGGAATAGTTCAGACCTCGATTCTAGCTTGGATTATCATAGCTTTTAATTTTTCTGAATCTTTTATTTTTTTCTCTACTTTTCTTCGTGTCTTCTATTCTGAAGTATTTTCTGTTAAATTTAGTCGCTATTATTTTCCCATGTGTTTGTTTTAGGCAAGATAACATTTGAGCATTTTTCATGAACAATATGTTTTTCATGCATCATATAATATTTCTGTTTATGTTTGTTAGGATAAGTGATTTCCGCATTTCGTTTTTGTATGTTTCATGTTTACGCATCATTGCGTTACATTTTTTACTATTTATTATTGGTGATTTATTGTTATATTTTATTGTTTACTGCAACTAAAGACGGAAGAGAAATATGGATTTTTTCATGCCTTGGGATCATTGAGTAGAGTCTCTACTCAATGATAGATGACTTCTTTTGTATCATAATTTTTCTGTATATTAAATTGTGTTAGATTAGGTGATTTTATATATATTATATATATTATATATATATATATATATATATTTTTTGTTTCATCACTATGTACAGGCATATGCCAAGAAGTGACATATGCATCATGATACCCCTCCGGGGGATATGTAACGTCTCACGGAGACATAATTTGTACTAGTGGACGGATGGCACACATGAGATCTTATACTTAAAAAAAAAAAATAAAAAATACATGAAAGGCGTAAAAAACGTTGTTTACGTCTGTGGACGAATTGTGTCGACGTTTAGGGCCAAGAAGAAAGCCCTCCCGTGCTTTCTATCGTATCGTATCAGGCCAGGGAGTTTTGAAAAGCGGATTCATTTTTTAACGAGTGATTTAATTTAATCAACCTTATTGTCAGTGGGAATAGGGTTTATAATTGTTCAACTGCTATTTTTTTCTAGTTAGTGTGTGTTACTGACCTATTTACATGGAGTTGTTTACGACCCGGTGAAGTTAATTATCTTATGATAACATTATTATAATTGGCGAATTGTTTATTTGCTAATATAGCTTAACTGATAAAAGCTGATAACAGAATTAATTTAATTTAATTATCTGTTGCTAGTAACATATACTGATGTAGCTTTGTATAACAAGCTACTGTTTATTATTTAAATAATTATTGTGCAACTGTGGTAGTATCCTGGTTTCTTTTTTTTAGATACAGAGTGGTAAATAAATACTGTTTTAAATTAAATTGAACGCCACGGAGGCCGGGGAATGCAGTAGTGACAAATACTTAAGTCCCATTGACGATGAGGAACCAATCACGCCAGAATTACTGCAGAGCATCATAAAAGTGAGATTGACAGATTACCGATCAGGAACAAACGACAGAAGTCCGCGTATTGGTGGACCCCGCAGATCGCAGAAAAGCGACGGAAATTACAGCGGTTGCGTCGCAGGAAGCAACGCTTATGTTATAATAGCTTCTGTTATTGGCGATTATGAGGAGGCGGCACAACAGTACATAGATTATCTAAAGACTTTGAATTTTCTAATTAAAAATCCTAAGGCAGCCAGCTGGCTTAAACTCTGCCCGAATTTGGATGACGACCCGTGGAGACGGGCCTATCAGATTGTTACTAAGAAGTTTGGAAGAAAATTGCCCGTCCTCACAGAAGATCAAGCCCGTACAGAAAATAGAAATTATTTTCTACAGGTAATGAGGTAATCATTGATATTGTAGTAAATGAGCGCAGGAGGTTCACGTTGGATGAAGTGACTTTTGTAGTTAGATGGCTCCATCTCAATTAAGTTAGACTAGATCCATCCACAGAATAATTTGTGAACTACTAGAATAAAATTTTCATATCTTTTAAAACTAGTAATTTTGATACAATAAGGGGATAACCAAGAAGGTACAATGAGGAAGGATTATGAGAGAATCATCAATAAACAACAAAACTAGTGAAAGAATAAGAACAATTCTCTCTGTTACTCCGCTTTCTACACATTGAAATAAGGATATAAGTTTTATTTGTTAATTTTTATCAGAAGAAATTTCGACAGCTGTTTACGATTGGTAAGTACCGACTTAAACCAATTGTGAGCAAATGTTATTATTCCACAGATACTAAGAATTTTTATCAGAGAGAAATGTGGAAATAAATAATGGAATATTTTACAGATATAATGAAAAATTTGAAAACAGAATCTCTTTTTACCTACACTAAATAATGAACAAGTTCAAAATAAAAGACAAACTTAGTTGATGCATTGATTACATTGTAAAAAATAAGAAATACCAGCCACTAGAAATTAACCATCCACTAAAAATCGATATTTTTTTACTAAAACTATATGATGTTTGTTATTAATTCAGTATTTAATTCTAGTTTCAAAAAAACTGATTAGGGTGTCGCTACAAAGGAGACAAACAAACTTTTTTAATTGAATTAGTGTCATGGTACAATGCCCAAATTATTATTATATTATCAAAAAAGTTAAATAAGCGCTGATATTTATACGCACATATATTTTATTATTATCAACCTTCAGAAAAAAAATTAGTAAACAAAATACAAATAGGAAAGACTGAAATTTTTTTAATGATTTTCAACGTTCGATCCTGAAATCAAATTTATAAAACGTAAGCGATATTTTTTGGAAAAGATATTTCTTTCTGCATATTATTATCATTATTATCGCTTGCATACTAATGTTCCTCAAATATACACAGTATGTCGTATATTTCATGTAGTTTTATATTAAGTAGATGTTTTTCACAAAATAATCAAGATAAATTTTTTTTTCTATTTAAAAATATGTAGAAAATATCAATGGAGATTGTTTGAATTGAAATTAAAATATAAAAATGAATAAATTTTTCAATTATTGTCGTATTATATTTATTAATGATCTTCATTAATTATTAAATAATTTTGTTAATTCAACTTAACCCTTAAGTTAAGATAATGAGCGAAAAATTTACCTTAAGTTAAAAAAGAGGCAATTTTTAAAGTTCAATTCATTTAATACAAGTACCTGTTTTTATAGGTTTTACTAAACAGGAAGCTACTTTTTACAAAAAAAAAGAAAGTCTTATGTTAGTTCACGTATTTAGTACGTACAGAGTGAGAGGCTTTTAGTGAGTGACTTTATTTATTTATTTCCCTTCAGGGCCTCTCATTTTGAGAATACAAGACTAGTGACCCCAGTCTGCTGTCTTTCTTTTAAATAATATATAAAGGTTTCATACCACATGCAATAAAACATATCTACAGCACGTAGAGAAAAAGTAAAACCTTCTCGAAAATAATACGACAAAACTTTATCAAAATAAATTTAATTGTTAACATGAATCAGACAAAATATTTATAGGTTACATAGATTAATAGATTTACAATAAAGTTACAATTATTCTGCTGCAATTCTCTTCTAAATTATCAAATTATTTGAAAATCTTCATTCCAGTTATTACTATTATTATTATTATTTTATTTTTAACAAAATTAAATATTTGTAATTTGTACTCTCGGAACAATGAATAGATGTGGTGAATGTCAATAATTGTCTTGAAGGAGAATAGCCCAACAGCAATTAACTCATACTTGTGTACTTGTCTAATCTTGGAAGTTATAAAATTTTGTAAAAAAACCGCAGAATGAAAAGATCATAAACAGCGAGTATCATCAATGATGTCTAAAAATAGTTACAATATTTAGATGGTTGTCGAGTCTTAAGTAGTAGCACATGATACGTTGGCAAATGATACATTGAGATTATTTCTGCGTCTGTAGGTATGTTGAGGTCTCAATGTATAATTTTATTTGTATTATACCTAGATGAATCTGTGATCATGCAAAAATTGAAAATGGTGTAAGAGACTTATGTTGGACTTTTCTGATATTCCCCATAATTGAATTCTTTTGATCCAGATAGACTTAAAAATACAATTTGCAATTTATTAACTTGTTGGAAGATAATTTTCAGTTTCTATTTAATCCAGTCTATTGAATCCAATACAATTGACGAAATTTAGTATTCAGTTGATTACTATTTTCCAGATGTGAGTTTTACAAGTGAATCTTTTGTCAAGATAAATGAATAGCTAATTATCT
The DNA here is from genome assembly GCA_010016005.3 of Zanna intricata. Lineage (NCBI taxonomy): Eukaryota > Metazoa > Arthropoda > Insecta > Hemiptera > Fulgoridae > Zanna > Zanna intricata. The sequence goes on from JAAAKQ030198319.1 coordinate 7,799, forward strand.
TCATAATTTTGATCTTGGAAGCTGATTGTTATTCATTATGTCAGGTGGGAAGATGTCTGTTCAGAAACACAAATAATTTTTTTTTTATTAGCTTTTTTACCATGCTCCTACTTGTTATTAAAATGCGGTTTTTGGTATTTTATTAATTTCTTGTATTGCGATTTTACCAGGAGAATAAAGTATTGTTTCTTTTACGGCAGTATTTGGAGAAACTGACATATCAAAAGTGTATGTCGTGTTCAGGATCGAAGATAGAATACATTTTTGAGGAATGCTTCTATTAATGTAACACAGTTGAAATGGTTTTCTAGAATTTAATCTTGAAATATTTATTTTATGAAAAAGAACTGAAAATATTAAAATTGGAATAAAGATGAGGCGGTTTGATTTCAGAAAGAAGGTCGATCATTTATATTTATTGGTTTACTAGTCTAGAAAACGATAAAGCGGGATTTCTTTTCTTCTAAGATTGTTTGAATATTGGCAACTAATCTATGATTCTGTTGGGTGGTACTGTGATCATCGAAAACCAAACTGGTAAACAAATATTTATTTGTTTTGTTCCTTAATATGTACCGTAAAAAAATTTAATCTTTTAATTCTTAAGATTCTCAAAATAAAATGAAAACATAAGCATAAGAAAATATAATCATCATAAGTCTAATATTATTAGATGGTTACCTGATTTGGATTCCACAATGATTTGCCGTTATTTTCCATATTACAAATAAGTGTAGTTACAAATGAAATGTGTCAGCTCGTTTAATGTACAAGTAAGAAGAGTTAGAATATTAAAATATTCTTCGTGTGTGTATATATATATATATATATATATCTAGGCTGTTTACGGTTGGTGAATTTGTCATATTTTTCAGAGTAAGTAATCAAAAGTAGATTCCATGTTATTATGGAATGCTTGTATGTATGCGTACATTGTATCCTGTTTGAATGGCCCACCCCATTTTTTCAAGAAAGAAATCAGTTGGAGAAGTTTATTTGATACATTCGCTAAGCATTGTGTTTGCTTGATGAGTCCGCTCTGTATGAAATTGTTTACTTTTCTTTTGAAAGATACACTGTGTTCAACTACTTTCAATATATGAATTTTTAATATACGTTTATGAATGTATATTTATAAGTATGATGTATTCCGTTTTAAAATATGTGAATATTGGTAGAAATAAAAAAACAAAAGATATCTTTCTTTCCCATTATTATATAATATATATAGAGTTGATTTAGTAGGGGAGGAAAACTATTTAGAAACTATTTCTAGTTTATTAAAACCAAAATCTTTGATATGCGAGTGGCAGTTAGTTGATGCAATTATATTCGATTTGTTTGGTAATATGGTATATTGGTTCTGTGATAGCTGATTAATATTTGATTATTCATTTGGCGATATTTCTTATTCGTTGCTGTAGGATAGCAACTACATCTTATTAAATAAAAAGGAAACTTACAAAGTTAGTAAACATTTTAGGAAGGGCCCCTACGAAATTTTGAAACAGTTGCTTCATTATGTAATCCGGAGTGTCATAGGCTGTATTAAGATGAAAAACTATTTATTTGAACTTATAAGCAATAAATAATCGTTACAGTGCTGCACTTCTCATTCTGGCCGTTAGATCATGACCTGCTAAATTTTAAGCTCCTTTCTTTCGGCGAGCCGCTTCCAAGGTATTTTTCAACAGAGATATTTTCAATGCAGGTGTTATTGAAATTGAAGACAAGCTTATAATCTTGGTGAAAAGTTCATATAATAAATACATTTATTTGTTTAACCATCGCCAATTCATTATGTCAATGAAAACCCCTATGACACAATGTTGCAAATTTTTTTTAATAACAATGAATTCAAGAGTAAATAAATATTAACCTTTCTAAATTAAAACCAGATCAGCATCAAGCATACGATTCTATCATTTGAAATATACATTTCTTTTTTTTTAGTTGCTCTTGCAGGCACTGGGAAAAAGTTCTTTTATTAATCTATTTCTGGCATATGTTTGATAGGCAGCTAGCTTGTCTCTCGGTAATGGCGGCATTGCTGTAAAACTCCTCGTTGATGGTAGGACTGCTCATTCAACTTTTAAAGTGCCGTTAAATGTATCGTATGGAAAAGAATCAGTTTGCTCTATAACATTAAAAATGGTCTTCTTGGTAAAGTTTTTCAAGATGAAAGACTTACTGTACGAACTGAATGCACCATGATTCATCGAGTTCATGTTGAAGCGATTGATCGTAATTTCAGAGACCTTACGTTAATCGGAGAAATAACTTTTATTTTTTCTGGAGATTTACGATAAAATTAACAAATACGTGCAAATCCACTACAAGGTATGGTAGTTATATTATAAAATAATATAGTAATATTATGTACATGTACCGGTAATATAAATTGACGGCCTCCGTGACGGAGTGGTGGCCTTTTATGCGGAAGTCCCGGGTTCGAATCCCAGTCAGGCATGGCATTTTTCATACACGCTACAATTCATTCATCTAATTCTCCGAAGATATACTTAACTGTGGTTCCGGAAGTTAAACAAAAAAAAAAAATATATATATATATATATATAAACAACCCAATATACTTTTCAACCACCACTGTAATAAACTTCGTGCCGTACTGCATAGAAAAACTAATTTTATTGGAAAACTATTTTACCAGAAAACAAAAAAGGAAAAATCAAAGGACATCAAGAATGGTCATAATCGTAATAGATATACAAAGTACTATTCGGCAAGTATAAAAATAAAAGAAATTATAATACAAAATTTCTTTTAGGATATCCTTAAAAAACATTATCAATTTTGTTAAAATTAATCATGGAAGATAATTAAATAACTATTAAGATCCGGTATGGAACTTATAACTATACTAAAACCCTTATCAAATTAAAATAGTACAAGCACAAAAATTTTCTTCTAAAATCAGAATAGATTTGTCTTTATTTTGTCCTTGAATCAGGCACCTAAGCGCTCATATAACCAAAAGCTAAATTACCGTTTTCAAGAAAAATTTCTTAAAAGTCTAGCAGGATGTTTTTTTTATATAATTATAAATATAACATGTTAACAAGTTTGTTTCAAATATATATGTAGGTTTATAAAATAAACATAAATGGTTGAAAATTACATAGGAATACTCTTAGTATCCAATAATGTTGACTTTTGTGTAGCAAACAGTATTAACAAACATCAGCAAAGTAAATACCCGTATAATTGGTTACATATTGTCAGTGAGCCTTAACAATGTGCTTAGTGTAAACATGACAATACTACATTAACAGTTAGTTTACATCAATTTCAGTTTATAGAAAAGCTCATTGAATTTTATCCAAAACTGTATAAAACTAGTACCGTAAAATATTGTTTTGTCTCCCTGAATGCTGATAATTACAATAGAGGTAAAATATAACTAGACGAACGAACATAATTTCAGACCAAAAAAAAAATTTAGTTTCCACAAGGTATAAATATAAAATGAAGTTTAATTTGAACAGTTGAATCATTAGTAAAAACAAATAGATAAAGGTAATAATATATTTTACGATAACATAAAAACTGAGTTTAGTTGATCGTAAATGTTGGTTGGTAACATTTATGAAACTAATATTTATTATTATTATTATTTTAGTAATATGTAGTAATAAATTATAATATAAATATATTTAAATTATAATATTTAATAATGTAATATAATAAAGAATGTTTAAATTTGCTATTCTACAAGTAATAAAATTATTTCCCTGAGGTAGATAATCCCCACGTCCGGAACATTCCATCTACGTTCCACGTCCAGGGCAGAAACAGCTGTACATATGTACTTTCTTTATGCTGGCTAACGGGGCTCCGAGTTTTACTTTCTTGGAAATTGGATATGTCGGCCAAACTTCACCTATAGGCCGCATCTAAGGACTGGATTTCTCGGCCTCCTGCAGGTAAGAAATACTTTACTGATCATGGATACGGATTACACCGAATTTAGAGTTGGCGATGTGGCGGCCAGGGTCGAACTGATTGCAGGTGTAACGGAGACCCTTCCGCTGTCCACATGCCCCCGCGATGGCAAGCATGTAGTAAGATGCCCATATATAT
>JAAAKQ030198330.1:0-11899 GCA_010016005.3 Zanna intricata
CAGTGGAAACGAATAATAGAAAATAGCCATAATGATCACGACCCTCAGAATTGAGGAAACGACTGCTATATATATTAAGAACTAATGACTATTAAAACACTTTTGATAACCAAAAAATATTACAACCTCAGAAACTTTTGGTTTAAAAATACATCACATATGTTTATCGCCTAGGATTTCATTAAGCTATCCTTTCTTATTTCTTTTCTCCATCCTCCTGACAACCTCTATCTCTGGTGACAAGGTGTCTGAGGACATGGTATCTTCTTTCTTATCAGATACCATTGATGTTCTGCAGCTAGTATCAGGTGATACTGTTCTAGATGAAGTGATTAGCGTGGTTGTCAGAGTCCAAACTTGATGCAATTTCCAATGACATTTTTGGGGGCGGAAGTACTTGCCCTCTCCATAGGAGCTCTTTGGGCTTTTGGAGTTACCAGCTTCATATTGCACAGTCCCTACATCCAAGGCATTGTCTCTCTTAACTTGCACTTCCATCGTACCAAGCTCAGATTTCTTCTGCACCCTTGCTACAAATTCATTGGCCTTATGACTGGTATTTTTGGCTTTTCAGATGTCTTCTTAGCATCCTTAAGCACACCGTCCATCTGTAGCTGCATCTTCACAGGTATTGCTGTTTCTCTTTTTTGAGTTTCCTATTTATTATTCTCTCAATCATAGCAGCCAAGTTCAGTCTTTGTTGTGTAAAGTCATGTCTTTTCGAATTTGGCGGAAAGTTATGAAACCTACTAGAAGCAGTAAGGCTGTATCTTTGTCTGTATTACTATTTTTGCAGAATAATAAATTTTTATTTGGCAATTTGCATTGATAAAGTTTAGTTTTATAATTAATGTAATAATTTATTCTGTTTGGAATTAATTGTATTAATAAATAAAGTAGATATAAGTAATAAAAGAAAACAGATTTTTCTAGTGTTTTTTAGAAGTACAATGGACTGTATATAGGCAAGGCGAGAAGACTGTTCATTGGCTCATTATGTATCGCAGTTCCGATCGGTGACACTGCTGTTGTAACTGCGCGAAAGTTTAAATTGTTTTAAACTTTTACAAATGTGTTTGATTTTGTTAAGCGTAATTAGTGTTTATTTTTTGTGTTAAATAAATTATTATTAGGAAGTCTGATATCGTGTTGGTTATTTACCAATCATTCTCTCACTACAAACTGAAAAAATGCCTGATAAAAATATATCTCCTCGATAACAGGATAGACCCCTGCGACAGAGGCATGGAACAAAATAAAAGCAGTATCCGGTGGATCATCCTACCACCAGGTTTCTTGCATTAAGGATGGAGAAAAGTTCCTTGACTCGCCTATGGACATAGCTGAAAAATTGTCGAATCACTATGGTGTTATCAGTGCAACGGAAAAAAAAATTATGATGATGATTTTAAAAACACAAACCTAAAACAATCATGGAAAAAGGCGATTATAGCTGTTTAAAAAAATAAAGGTGAAAAATCCCTTGGCGTACGGAGTTATCGACCTCGCTTACTTGCATACTGAAAAAAAAATTTAAAGTATATGATAAATTATCGACTCATATGGATGCTTGAAAAGAGAATGAATTTCACCCCATCAGACGAGGTATCGTAAATTTAATTTCACCATAGACTATCGAATATTGATAAATATTGAATACGTTATATTAAATAGTTTTATCAATGACAAAATTGCTTTGCTGTCTTTTTTTATGCTTTATTTAGAAAACGTTTTTCATATGACTTGGAGATACGGCATCTAAAATAATAACAAGATTGGGGAATAACAGGAAACCTTCCAAGTATTATTAGAAGTTGTATGGTCGAAAGACACTTATGCGTCAGAATTGGTAACAAATACTCATGACTCAGGAAGTTTGAAAATGGTGTTCCAGTTACCGTCTGACAGATAGATGTTATAGATTAAGACTTAACCGGAGATAGTAGACGTATAACGACAGCTGTAATACAATATTTAATTGTATTTGTCGAAAAGGCAGAATTGAAAGTACAAGCGTGGCAACACCACCACTTGCTCGTCGATCAGATTCAACATCTGTATATATTACATTATATCCGCGTAAATTGAAATCATATTCTGGCTTAAAATATGTTTCTTGAAGACACACATGCAGGGTTGTGCTCATTTATAAGTAGTCGAAGCTCAGATAAATGTGAGATACAACCGTTGATATTCCATTGTATCCATTTCTTTTATTGGCGTAGTTTACCTTTTGGCCATCCTTTCTTCTTTTTTGTAACCGTGGTAAAATTTGTATCAGTTTGTGACCACCACAGAGCCGCAATCACTCTCTTTAGTTGAGACTGTCGTAATCCTAGGGTTTGGCGGAGTTGCGACCTGTGTTGAATTAGGATTTGCTGGTTTCGGCAATCTGGTCGAGGATGCATGAATTGCCAGCAGTAAAGGCGGGGGAGATCCCATCGTCGTGCCTTGTGTTCTTTACATTTTCTCTAAAACAACTTGAACAGAAATCAAGTCTCTCTTGCGGACTCTTGCGGAGAGACTTTAATCTCTTCTGTGCCCTCTGTTCTTTTGGTGCTTGATTTCCTTGAGGGAAATCTTGAGACCCCGAAGAACATTTTATTTCGGAGAGACTCGTTGTTCCTTTATTTTCAGCTTTGAATTAAGGTTTATCATTTTTCTTAACCTCAGTAATCCCCTGTACTTGCTACGTCGATGGTTTATTTAAACTGACGCTGACGTTTGACTGTTTTCTACCGGTCGGCGGCACTTGCTTACTATAAAGAATTTATTTTCTATATATTTGTCTAAAACTGTAGTTAAAGCTGGCGTCAGTTGCTTTATTAAACTTTCTACTAGTTGTGGCGAAAAGTATGTGTATTAAGCGCAGCTGTCTGCGCAAAGGATTTCTTTCCCGGCGTTTGAGCATTAACTATTTTCTTCGTTTCAAGATAACTAAGTTCTTTCTGAGAACTTTAGTCTTTTGAATCGTAATTTCCTTTTTGAAACCAGGACGAATTCTAGATCTTGCTGAATTTTATCCTCCGCAATTCATATATAAAGGGATTTCCTTACAGGATTCACCTTCTTGGATATTTTCGCCGCATGCACAAATCTCTTCGCGATTGCATCTGTTGAAAATATGACCAAATCGTTGGCATTTGAAACATCTCATCGGCGGCGGGATATTAACGCGCACATCCAACCGATGGATTCCGACTCTGATTTTTTCAGGCAACATCGGTTTATTCAAATTAATGACATGAGAGGAAAAGAGTAAAACTTCTCCAATCCTACTCATGTTTAATCGCCTATATGCGATGATGCCTAGTGATGCCATTTCACTAACAGTTTCCTTTTCACTACAACAAGTAAGTCATGACATACTACAATTCCTTTTGAATAGTTGAGTGTGCCATGAGCTTCAACATTAACATCCCTGTTCGGTAATTGTTCTATTCAGCTCTTCAATTATTAATCCAGCTTGAGTCTTTTTAGTGTCCTTAACTGGTCCGTCGGCTTTCATTCCTAATTCTTTAGCTATGACGAAGGGACTTATTTTTGAAAAATCAATTTCTTTTCCGTCATCTCTTTTAATTGTAAGGTATTTCGGTCGAGGCGTCCTCTTGACTGAAATATCGGCACAATTCTTAAATCGACACTTTTCTTCTTCTTCGACGATGAAATCGAAGGAGGAGAGACTTCAGAACGAGGGCGATTACCCTCAAGGTTTTTCTGAGGTTTTCCTCAAGGTTTCGTCTGGAGTTACCGGACGAGAATTTGGGTTAGTGGAATCCATAAGATGTTATTAGAAATTTCGTCACCCTGGATTTCCACCCACCACGGAACCACACATTTGGGACGCCAGGGCTACAAGGGAGATATGGATCCCAATTCACCCCAACAGGAAACTAGTCCTGTCAAGGTATCTCGGGTTCTCTCATCTGTTTACTCGTTTCTCCCGCAAGCGAGAAGTTCAGTCGTAAATGAACCGATTGACCGGCAGTGCTGAACAAACTGGCCTCCTGTTTAGCCAAAGCAGAGGCCAAAGCGGCTGTGTTGCTACAACTAACCGTGGTTTTCCACGCGGCGTCTAGGTTTCTCTCAAGCGTCAAGATCCTCCTTTCTAGGGACACAGGTCACCGCGCATGGCATACACTAACAGGAGTTCGGTCTTAAGATGAAGAACGACTATGATCTACATTCTCATGACCATACTCGTCCAGAATGGACTTTTGACCACAGCTTCGTTAGACGGCTTGGTGTTTAGTACGTGGATCGTTAATCCACGTCCAGGACAATAACAGATTCGGACGTGGAGATGGATTTATTTCAGGGGATTATTACTATTGGTAGTAGTAGTAGCAACAGCAGCAGCAGCAGCATTATGTAAATTAATATTTTTGTGTTATTACCGTCAGAAACAAATTCCATGTTCCAAAAAATACAGTAACCTATTTTAAACGGACAACATTTCTTATATAGAACGGATTGACAAACATGTCACTTTATTCAGTAGGACTAAGCCCAGACTGTACTGATGTATTATATCTCCATCACTGTCTATAACCAAACAAAACAACAGTCTGCGATCCTTCACGAATATGAACTTCGCCTGGTCGACTTGTACAAATTTTCATATCACAAAATAAAGAATTTGGTTTTTGTTTACATTAAATAAGTACTTTTGTGATAAATGTAGTAATATACTATTTTTAAGTAAAATTCTATTTTTTTTTTTTTTTTTTTTTTTTTTTTGTTATTATTCAACTTAACTCAAACCATTTTGTTCCAGAAATAATTTCTCTACAAATCTGGTTTAAAAGTTTCATGTGTTTATCCATTATTTTTATGAGTAGAAGAGGTTATGAAAGCCCGGAAGAACTTCATGATACACTCTGTATAAGAAAATAATTAATAGTAAATTTTCTGGGTCTAAGTAAAAAATAAAAACAAATAAATTACTTTTAAAAAAAAAAATATATATATATATATATGTAGATATACATATGTACAGAATGGGCGGAAATTAATTTCCTATTGAAAATTGTTTATAACTGTTTTAATACTTATCTAATTTTCATGATATAAAAAATATTTTGTTCCTTACAATGGTAGACCAGGATCCAGAAAAATGGATGTTGAGCCATGCACAGACAGGAATCTAAACTGCACCTAAAACAATTACAAGATTGGAAAATAAGATTAGGTCCCATGTGGATATAATACCATAAACATAATGTTTAAGTATATCAGGGTACCATTCTGCATTCATTGTATCCCGAATGAAATACAGACCCACAACTTTTGAGGATGTCATGCTGTCATACCACACCAACTTGACCTTTGAGCAATGTTGGGTTTTTTCAACACCCTCAGATCATCTGTTGCCCAATAATAACAATTGTGCCAGTTAACAATCCACTAACATGAAACACGGCTTCCTATGACTACAGAAAATTACGAAGATGTCTGACTAATCTTCATATCAAGCAAGCATCATCTCCCCACATTCCAACCAATAATTACAGTCTTCCTGCAATAATTCCTGGCAGTAGTGTGATTCCATGGACAAAAATTCAACTCTTTCTTCAGAATAGTTTGGATTTTGTATTGGGTTAAACCACTTTCAAAAGATGCCTATCTTTGTGATTTCTGAGGGCTTCAAGTGAACATTTCTTGAATTATTTGCAAAGTAATATATCTCCACTTTGGAAAGTAAAATATCGGTACTCTTTTTCTTTTTATTTTTCCTATTGTTCATTATTCACTATGGTAAAGCAATAAATTCCATACATAAATATTTTTAAGAATTTTTTTCTCATTTTTAGACCGATATTTGATACTAGCAAACATTTTTGTATGAAAGCTCTTTGGACTACATTTTTGCACAAACAAGGAGAGCTTTTACAACTTAGACTTGATTTTGTTGAGATACAACTTTAGTTTTGTGACTATTTAACAAAATTTAAAGACTAAGTGGGATGGATAAACTTATACTTCAATGTATTCAGTAAAAAAGACTATTAATAGAAGAAAATCTGCATTTCAAAGTAGCAAATACAGTGAATCAATTTTTTTTTTAATTTTTTATCAGAGTATAAAATCTTTAACAAATTTAAGTATCAATTTACCAAAAAGGAAATTAATAAAAGTTATTAAATTGTCTTAAGACTTCCCAGTCCAAATGAAATATCCTGCTATGCTCAACAAAAATTAATTTTTACAAACGAGCAATTTCTGTTAATACATTATTCAACAGAAATATTAGATATGTTTAAAAAATGTATCATAAGATTAATTTTCTGACCCATTTAATAAAACTACTTAAACTTAACGTACTCATCTTCATACCATCTTCATAAAACAAGAAAAACCAAACGTTTACTTTGATGCAATTGCCTGATAGACTACATCAAAAGCTTTAAAGTTGGCTATTTTTTTATTGTTTTATTTTTTATTTTTTTAGTAATAATTTAAACTTCAATACAAAACAGAAGATGCTGTTTAACTTATACCAATTCTCCAGGGTAAGCTACCAAATCATTTTAATAGAAGGGGTAAATCAAATAAGCTTAAATAATTAAGAAAATAATAATAGTTTACTAGGTTTAGAAGCCAGCAACATAAACGGTTAAATTAGTAAAATAAGCTGCAAATTGCAATAAATTGTAAGTCATAAATTGATCAGATTGCCAATATAAAATTAATTCATAATAAATAACTTTTTCCCAGTCATATTCCATACATTGTCATTAAAATTAATTTTTGAAAAAATTACTGCCAATTAAAACAACAAATAAATTTTGAGCATAAAAAAGCTTTTGTTCATATTCCAAAATTTTACTATTCAATTGTAGTTAATTATAACTTCAAGTAATATAATGTCGGTTAAGAAAGAATACTTATACGAATAGTAAAAAAATTGTCTGGAACAAGGAGTTAAGGGGAATGGTCAGCCCCTGAAGACTAATGTATTTTAAAATTGCTACACTTGTAAAAAAGTAAAGGGCTGTAAGTTTAAGTAAAAAGGGAGGATAGTGGAAATGCAACACCGAGTGAAAATGATTTGAAAAGCATATTTTGTAGCTCTTCACTCATTTTCTATCAAATTATTTTTTTGTAAGTATTAATATGTACGTACATGAACATATTTAAATGTGAAATTGGTAAGCAAGCATTTATCTTAGGAATAATGTTATTAATTTTAGAAACTGAATCTAGTCTCATTATTTACAGTTAAGTTACACTAATTTTAGCAAACAAATTTTAATTTGTTTGAACAAATGTTAATTTTAACAAAATTCTACATAAGTTGTTCTTTAAAATGGGCTGTTACATTATGATCAATAATAAATTATATCATGTTTAATAAAATTATTACTTTTATTTAAATTTGTTCTCAAATGATTATTCAGTTTATAATATTAAATCTACTTGTATTATAATGTAATGTAATAAATAGTATTTCTAATTCAATCTGTTCATCTACTTCGTTTAATTTTATCTTCAATGTGATAATGTTTAATATTTCTACAATCATATTGCAAAAATAGATATCTTACATAACTTATTTGTTCTGGAGTTGTTTCTTCAATAATTTTGTTATTTTTTGATTTTTAAAACGATTGTATTAAAAATAATAATTGTAGTAATGCTAAAAATGTTGGTTTCGTTATTGATAACATCATCATAAATAAAAGAACTTGCTAATTATTATACAGGAATACTAATAGATTGTAATGCCAAATGTATATCATAAACAGATTTATTAACAGATGTGCGTATATATATGTATATATATATATATATATACGCACATTTTTTTTTTTTTTTTGAAAATTCAAATAACTTATCAACATATTGATTACTGTTAATGTGCATTGGTGTAAGTTATTTTTTTAATATATATGTAAACCTTGTATTGTATATCATTATAGAAATTTTCATTGAGTCTGAAATAAGTATAACATATTTAAATAAAATGAACATTTAATAAAATTCTGAACAAACAGTACATTAACTATTCTGTTCATGGAACTTTGGCTTCTGTCTAATTTCTATAAACTGTCATAAAATGTAATTTGTCATTTTAAAAAATTCTAACATGGACCAGATAACATATAATTTAAAAAGAAATTATAAAAATTTATTTTCAGTATTTTAGTAATTATAAATTTACCGTTTTTTTAGAAAAACTCTTGGCTAGAGAATTTCATAGTTGGGTATTATTTTCTATATACAGACACCAATATAGAAATAAAGATATCAATATACAGTCAACATACACTCATTCGTATACAGATACCAATATTCATCAATAAAGAAATAAATCACTAATAAAGTTATAAAATAGAACTCTTTATTTATTGAGAAATATATTTTTATTTGAGAAGGGTTAGTAGATCCAGCTTTAACTGAGAGGGATTTCAGCCATTGAGTTTATTTTCTAGCAACCATTGGAAGAAAAGGAAGTTCTTGTATCAGATTCCGTCAGTTTTGGGTATGAGCAGCCTTTTATATCATGATATAAAAGATCCAGTGATATTATAGGTCCTGACATCTTTGGCATGGAGATGTTTTAGATCCACTATTTACAAAACTGATAATGAAAAATTAGAACTGTAGGAAAATAAAAGCAAAAGAATGGTTGGATAACCCTTTTACTTCTTCTAAATCCTGTTTAAATAGTGTTGAAACATCAAATAATATAATGTTGATCAAGAAAGAATACTTATAGGAATAGTAAAAAAATTGTCTGGAACGAGGAATTGAGGGCAATGGTCAGCCCCTTAAGCCCCTTAATTTTAAAATTGCTACACTTGTAAAAACGTTAAAGGCTGGAAGTTTAAGTAAAAATGAAGTAAAAGGGATTCTACAATTCTGAACATTTATTTACTGTGTGTGTGTGTGTGTGTGGGGGGGGGGAGGTTGTGGTCTTTTAAAACTCAATTTTTTAATAACAATTATAAGAAATCACAATTTATGAACCTGTACAAATGAATATATTTGTAATGACAAAAATTTATTTATATTAATAAAAAATTGATATTAATATATAATGTGGTAATGGCCTCTGGCTATTTTGCCATGTTATTTAATAAATTAAAATAAAATGTCATATAATTGCATTTAAAAAAAAAAAATTATTTATTGATGTCACTCACTGTAAGTTGCAATCTGTTTAATATTGGATAGTAGGACATGATACAAAAAGTACTTTATTTCTGTTTTTATTATAATTACATTTTTTAATGTATACTGAATTGTGAATCCTTTCCTAGTTAAAGGATGTATTAAATCATAATGATTTGGTCAGAAATTAATAAATAATAAATAGATTTTTAATTTCCTTAGTCACAAAAAATACAAAGTCAAATTCATTTTTCAAATAAACATTTTTAAATTACAAAACTGTTCAAAAATCTAGAATATTCTAGAATATAGAATAACTTAAACAAAAATTCTGATGTGGACACCACATGACTTTACTTGTATGCCTATTAACACATTTTTGTGTTAATGTTTGTATACACATGTCTTTTTTTTTTTTAATTAAAAGTCCGTAACATTTTATTTCATTAATAATTTCTGATATTTTTCTTCTTTTTTTTTTATTGTTATTGTTATTATTGAATTATTATTTACCATAATTTTTTTTTTTTTTTACAATTAGAGGTTAATAATACTAATAAATCAACAAATTTTAATTTAAAAAAAAAGAAAAGGAGATGATATCTGATTCGAACCAATGTGCCTTTCCATTGTAAGATCCAAATATTTCAATAATTAAAATTTTTTTGGCTATCACTCTGGAACCAATGAAAATAATGTAGTTGAAAAGCTCTCAATGAGGGCTTAGTAATGCAGTTAAAAAAAAGTCCAAAATACATTTTTTGGGATTTTGGACGCTTTTAGTTAAGTCAACTGCAATCAAAAGGGAAGTGCACTACTAGATGTTACAACAGTCCTAAATCCAAAATTTCAACATCCAATGGCTAATCATTTTTGAGTTATGCGAGATACACATGTATGTATAGGTGTTACACTGAAACTAGTCAAAATGGATTCAGGGATGGTCTAAATGGATATTTTGTTGAAATCTGAAAACCAAAATTTTTTGTGATCATAATGCTTCTTTTACTTCATACAAGGAAGTAAAAATGAAGATAATAAAATTAACAAAAACAAATGAATAGCCTGTTTGTGAAACCAGATACATCACTTTAAAGAAAAAATTAATTATGTCAGCACAGCTAATCTTATTGTTTTCACACAATTTAGTATAAGTATTATGTTAAAAAAATGGATATACTGTGTTAACATTCTTGATCTAATCTTGAAATCTAATTTTCAAATTGCTGAAAATGTCAAACTCCTGAGCTTACTTCTGATGGCTGTGGAAACCAAAATAAGAATTATTACAGGAATTTCCAGTAGAGGATTTTCAAGTAATAGATTCTCAAATCAGCAGCCTATAGTTCCGAAAAAATTGAATTTTTTTTCTCATAATATAGCATTCATTTATATCAGCAAACAGAGGGAAAAGCTCACCTGACTGCCTCATTGACCCTAGAAAAGAAACTAAGACCCTAGAAAGAACTAATATATACCACTTTTTTTCAGAACTTAGAACAGTTGGTTTCTCTTACCTGAGTAGATTGTAATTGGAAAAAAAATGTTAATCACTTACCTACCTCACCAGTGGCATTTAAAATGTAATTCATGTAAATATTTCTTTTTTCAAATTGAATAGAAATAAAAATAATGTTCTAATTAAGAAAGAAATGGATTACTTATTAAAATTTCAATAATACTGTAACACATGTAAAACATCACAACTATTTTGGAGATCAATGAGTAAATAATAATTTAAGTAAAAATAAAAATTTTACCTCTAAAACTGTATAATGTTTTTGCACTGCTGACAAAAAATTTTGGATCTTAAAGTGGTGCAGTGTTATAGAAATATTATAAATGAAATAAAGTATCATTATTTGCATTAAAGTTATGATGAGCAGGAGGGAAATGCAGTTAAAATTGATAATCAGGCAATTTTCATTTTTATGTAGGCTTTTTTTGTTGTATGATTAATATTATCACTGCAATATATTATATATATTATTTAATTAAAATGACGGCAGGGTTACTAAACGCTGAAATGAGACAGCGACGTTTAAAGGAAAGTTGCCAAGAAAGGAATGATCATTTAAGGAAAAATAGAGAAACAAATGGCCATGAATATTTCCACAGAGACTTCTCAACAATGAGAATGTAGTCTCACAAATGAGAATGTACAACAATCAATTCTAACAGAATGAGAATCTAGAGAATCATGCTCAATGTGTCAGTTTAATATACACTCATTTGAGTATTAGTAGGAGTAGGTATTCTGTATAGTATTTTATATCCTGAATCTGAATATGTATTCCAAAATAACCCATCACGTAATGTTCTTAAGGTACAAGCCCTTAAATTTATTTGTTCCATCATTCGTGGAACAAACAATGCAAATAAATAGTGTCTCTATGTTTGCTTATTCACATGAGATTTATATTGTGATGCATGCTGTAGACCTATATTTAATACATAACAGTTAAATGTTGACATTTCATGTCAACCAAGACATGTAGAAACATATCAGTGAGTCAAGTAATGAGTAATTCAATGTGATGAACTTTTCTTCTGTATGAGTTCACCATTTGATATGACTTGCTGTGTTTAGTTATTGTACTGGCTTTATCATACACATATAAAGATTGTTTCATAAGTGTTGCCATAAATTTAGCAATAATTTATGACTAAGTTTTTGGTAATATTTTATTGAACATCAAGATTTGTTAAAGTGTGTGTGTGTGTGTGTGTGTGTGTGTGTGTGTGTGTGTGTGTGTGTGTGTGTGTGTGTGTGTGTGTGTGT
>JAAAKQ030198341.1:0-24299 GCA_010016005.3 Zanna intricata
ATTTTTACACGGAATTGAATACTAGATCGTGGATACCGGTGTTCTTTGGTGGTTGGGTTTCAATTAACCACACTTCTTAGGAGTGGTCGACATGAGATTGTACAAGACTACACTTCATTTACATTTATACACTTCATCCTCATTTATCCTCTGAAGTAATACCGGTAGTTCCGGAGGCTAAACAGATAAAGAGAGAGTATACATAGAGGAGATGGGCAAAAGCATCAGTATTTTTTAAGTGGGGTAAATAACTGTAACTGGGAAAGTAAGGCAGTAAGAGAATCCTAACATCAGAGCTCTTTTATTCCTTTATTGTAGGAATTAATTCCTTTGTGCAATTAGTAAAATAAAATTACTCCCTTAAAATTAAATACATTTAATATTCAATGTATAGATTTTTTTTTTTTAACCTCCGGAACCACCGTTATGGTAAATCTTCAGAGCAGAGGATGAGATGAATGAATTATAGCGTGTGTGAAAAATGCCATGCCTGACTGGGATTTGAACCCGGGACCTCTGGATTGTAATCCTCTCAGATTATAACTTCTCTTTTTTGGTGGTCGCTCAACACTGGCCATTAAATGCTCCTAGAGTCGGTAACTTTTTTTTAATTCTACACTCAGAAGTAGAAAGTAAAATATCAAAAAAATTTTTCACTAATTATTTTTTCTTGAAAAAAAAAACTAGAAATATTTGCCTTCTCTGTATGTAGAGGTGCATTTTCAAAAGATATTTTCTGAATCATGTAATCCTTTTGTCATCGATGTTACAGATGCTGTTTTTAATGGAGGTTGTGTTTTGAATTGATTAGGAAACTATTTCATTTGTCTCCTTTTTGTATTAGTTATAAATATTCTTGCTTGAAAAGTGAAATTAATTAAAATTGTTACGCTCATGATCTAAATGATTGTGTTATTTTAAATATTCTCTAGAAGTAGAAGATTAATGGTTAATGATCTTAATTTCTATGATGCATAATTCTATTCAACAGTTTTTAATATTTATATATATATATATATATATATATATATATGTGTAAAATATAATATTTCTGTGTAAAGAGAAGTCTTGGCAAAGGCAGAACTTAATTTTTGATATTATTGTAAATAGCTGTATCAGTTTTTTGCCCGTGCACGTCCTCAGTACATCAGTAGCAATTATAATATCAAAAGAATATGGCTATTCATGTACATGCAGTTCTGATTGTGTTGTATGCAGTTTTAGATAGTATTTGACAAATACATGTATAACATTTAACATTAGATACTAAATAAGTATCAAAATAAAATTTTATAGCTGAATTGTTAATGGTTATAATTGTGATATCAGTTGTGTCAGAATCTTAATTCAATTTTATTTTACATTTTTTATTTTATTTTTGGAAGAGATTGGTTTTTGTAAAATATTACAGATTTTTTGCAATTTGGTACTTATTTTATGCGAATTTTGTACGATATGAAATTTTTTTTATAGTGATTTAATTTTATTACTTCTTTTATATTTAATTTTTTACTGTTGGCCATGCAGAATAATTTCAGAAGTAAAATGTATCTTATCTACTTCAGTAATTTGTTTGATTTCTTTAAAATCTATTTTTTTTTAAATTTCATTTCGGTGTTTTATATACAGTGTATTATTAGTGTATAAAACACTTTAAGTTTCAGGGTAAAATTAAGGATAGTAAAATTTATTTTATCTTCTATCCATGAAATAATATTTCTGAGACTACCTGATACTTTTTTTTACATAGCATTTATTTGAGTAATATGTGCAGGGTTTTTGAAAGATTATATTGACAAAAATCAACTTGCACATATTATAATAGGATTTAATCTGTCAGCAATGGGATTATCAGGTTAAATTATGAATTTTACATCGATTTTTACTTTCTTATAACTCTTTTTAATTGTAAGCTAGCAGAGTTCAAACTGTATAGAAAGTAATTTTTGAAAGCATTTACTGTTTTAATGCGTTTCCGATTACCTCGTTGAATTATGATTGTGTGAGTTCATCGGTTCTGTTTGTCCTTTGCCTGTTGCCAATGGTTTGTTCTGTTATAGAATTATATTTTTCATTTTTACTTGAATGTTTGGTATATGTGGTTTTTCTGATTATATCTATTTATGTGTATTTTATTCCCCATAAACAAATCAGGAATCATTGATTTATATTTTGACAAAAATGGACTGAATGTTTGACAGTAACCGCTGAATAAATGCGATAAATTTTTAGTATATGTTTTCTAATCACTGTATGGAAGCTGAAAGTATTTGAAGTATATTCTATGGTCTGTTGACTAAAGGTTGAATTTTATTATCATTCTTGATGTTTTTAATGAAATTCTATTAACCAACTGATCATGGCTATGTTAAATCAAATTTTAAAAGTTATATTTATTTTAAATTCATTTCAGTCCATTTAGTCCATTGATAATGTTCTTGTATATCTCATACCTTAAGATATGTCTGGCTTCTGTTCATATAATTGTGGAATAATTGTTAGTGTTGGTATTACTGTATATGATGTGTTTCTGTAATGTTGGCAAATAATGCTAACCATATTGCTTTGTGAAATGTTTATTAATTTTATTCATATTTGAAGCCGAATCTGTTTCTCCATTGTTGATTCAGTTCAAATATAATAAAATTTTTAGTCGCATCATTTTCCTACTTGAAAAAAATTATAGTTT
Organism: Zanna intricata; assembly: GCA_010016005.3. Classification (NCBI taxonomy): domain Eukaryota; kingdom Metazoa; phylum Arthropoda; class Insecta; order Hemiptera; family Fulgoridae; genus Zanna; species Zanna intricata. The sequence goes on from JAAAKQ030198341.1 coordinate 2,690, forward strand.
ATAACTTAAGTTGGACAGCAGCAACAGCACTAATACCTGATAAAGACATTTTAGCGCATTAAAAGCATTTTGATGGAAGTAGAAAGAATTTTGTTACAATTAAACTTGTTTGGGTTGTGATTGTTGACTTATGAGATTTAAACATTTTATATTTTATGTAATCTATCTTTACCACTGACTCATCTTGAACAAAACAGAATCGCCATTAAATAAAATTGTGATTAATTTAATACATTATATTTGAACCGGCATGACTGCTTTGATCGTATAAATAATATGTTAAAAATATCGTTTTTTTTTTATTTTTTCCTCTACTTTGATTTTATACTTTCATAATTTTATTTATTACATATTTTATTAATTTCATTATAGGTGCATGAGAATTATGAATTACATGATGTAAAATAAAACGATTGATGTAAAAATTATAAATGTAATAAGTTGTTTTACTATCAGACCAAAATAATACTTAATATGAAGATTATCACCTGAATCTGTACCTAGAAGTATAACAAAAATTACAACCAATATATGAGTACTGAATTATTTTTTATGAACAATTTATTACTTAAAGGGTGATACTATGCCTAGGACATTAACAGATATATATTAAACACACTTGGTAGAGTGAAAAAGAGCTTTTGAAAAATAATGGTATAGATTCTGGTTTTGTCAACTAAGTATGAACTCTTGAAACATGGAATTTGTTTTACCAAAAAATATTTTCTATAAAATAAAAAAATAGTTTTAATAAATGCACTTGTATACCTTGAGGAGCCTTTTAGAGTCATTTGCTGCAAAAAGATCTATTTAGACAGTAAATGCAAGCAATTTCTTGTTTCAAAATCGCTTTTGTCTTCCAGACCAAATAATTTAATTTTGTTTACCTTTGTAATTTTAGCTTGAAGTTGGTTACTGGCTAGTTTTAAATAATTAACCTTTGTTTTGTGAATTAAAGTATGCGACAGAAATACCTCATGTTTCTCAGAAAAACTATTTAAAATTTTTAATTTTGGAAAAGATTTTCTTTAGTTACAAAGCTTAAAATCACGAGGGCAGTAATCTCAATTAATTATCTTAGTTTTTTGAACTGGCACTTATGAAGTGTTCAAATGATTCTTCTTGTAATGAATTCCAAGTTTTAGATTTGATTTGCATGTTCCTTAACAGTATGAGTTGTAAAAACATTTAGAAAATTTTACAATTTTCATTTTATATCTGTATCTTTGTAGAAATAAGTGACAATATTATCTTTGTTATACTAATAGATTAAAAAAAAAATATGAAAAAAACATTTTCTTTTAATATTTCAAAAATATTTTTTCAAAAGTGTTTTAGAAATCTGTAAGCCTTCATATTAAAACTAATTATTATTGATTCGCATAATTTTTACTGAAATTTAATTTATGATCTGATATTAATATACCATCATGTTTAACCTGTACTATTATTTCTTTGCTACTAATCCAAAAGGAAGAGTAGGTTTTGTTGTAGCATATTTAAGCTAGTCTGTTATAGATCAGTAACATGCTGGTTGTACATTACTTCCATCTGGTTGAAAATGATGATTTCACCTGAGAGATTACGACTACGTTACGCATTCATGCTCAAGGCAACCTTGTGCTTTCCTTTGGATAGAGTTATTAGATTTTTATTGCATTTCCTCTGAGAAAAGAGACCCTTTCTAGATCTGTGCAAAGGATTCTAGAACTGTAATGTCATTGTGATAGAGTTTGTGAGGGAGGAAGGCAAGTTGTGGACTAACTGCTGGTTGAGGATTCTTGTTTCTTGTCCAGTAGTTGCATAGAAGCCAAATGACTAAATGTTTCTCAAGTGAATCCTTCCTGATAATCCATCCTAGTATAAAACACAATCACACTCAGATTATCATATATTTTGTTTATCATATATTTCATATATTATATATTTCATATAATATATGTCATATATTTCATATATTCATATATTTGTTTAATTGATATGGTTTTATTATTTAATTTATAAAATAACTTTTATAAAAGTTTTGGTATGAATTATTGTTTTTATGATATTAATGGTAATTATTTTGATTTTAATGTATTGTTCAGATGGGCTGAGATGCAAGAGACAACAGGAGTTGCAATGGTGTCGTATCCAGAGAACATTGGTTCAGGTGCACAACCGGGAAGCAATGGCCCAACCGATCAGGCAATATTTGAAGCAGATAAGCGTGCTGTATACAAGTAAATTTTAACTTAATTTTTTTTTTATAAGTATTATGTTATTCCAAGGCAATAGATGTTGGTAATCTTCATTATTCAATTTTTTTTTCAGTTACGTTTCATTTAAAATTAAAATTATATTTTACAAAAACCATTAATTACAGTTGTATGTATTTTATGATTAGTGTTTTTCCTTTAGACATCATTAACTAATCCTTTATATTCAAAGTAGCAAGTTTAAGAATTTGTTGATATTTTCTTCTAGTTTGTTGTAATACCTCCTCCTTTTGCTCTTTTATCAATTCATCTGATTTTTAGAACTTGATGTAAAATTATCTTTAAAAATCTGTTTACTTTCTACACATTCTGAGTGAATTCAGTGTGTGCTTTCTACTTTATTGTTCTAAATTTCTGTGATATTCTTCTTCAAAGGGCTGTACCAGTAGTTTATTTTTTTAAAATCTGCAGTTTGTCAAGTTGGCATTTTTTCTTGAATTTTTTAAAACATAAAAAAATTCCAATCTTGTAGTTTTTTTTAGGTACAAAATCACAAATATTGGAACTTATTATGGACAAATATCGTTAGATTTATTTTTTTATACATGTGAATCGTTGAGAAATATTTTATTTAAATGTATCCAAGCAGCAGAATACTTTAATATATAAATGAAAAGTTTACCTGATATATGCTTAAGTTAGATTTTATGTTGAAGCCATTCTTTTAACTAACACTTCTTCATCAGCAACAAATAATATAATGTATTGAACTGTATATTTTTATAATTGGATTATTAAGACAGAGAGAGCAATATTGATCTTTCAACAAGCCTGTCAAAAAAATAATATAATTAAATCTAAATATTTATTTTTTAAGTAAATTGGGTTGAAAGAGTTCATTTGTACTTTGCTAATCCTAATTATTTAATGATTATTTTATCTTTTAATATACTTATATAGATTTTATATTTTTTAAAAATCTCAAGCAGTCCACATTGTCACTGGCAAAGTTGAATACACCTTAAAAATGTACTTTGAAAAAAGTATACGAGTTAAGTCAGCATATAAAGTAAAACGTTATTTATTCAACTAAATGTTGAATATTGTATTAATTATTTAGCTTAGTCATTGTCATTGCTTGTAATATTATTAACACAATAAGTTTCAAAAAATTTTGTAAAAAGTTATTAGCTATTCATTAACGTTTATTATAAAAAATTAACTCTGTTTTTATCTACATTAAATGTAGATATAGTAAATATATTTAGTGAATGTTTTTGATTTAGAACAAAAAATAATCCCACATTTTCAAACTCGAGAACCGATTAACTAACTTGAGTATTTACTAAAATCAAAAGAGATTTTATAACAAATTAAAGGCATTAGTAGAATAAGATCAAATGTTATACTCTTGTAAAATTTAAATTTGTGTCTATTATTAAATAATGTACAATCACATGTACCATTCCTTGCTCCTTCTTTCACTGCATGTGAGATTCATCTTATCGTATTTGGCAATACTCATTCAGAAGTATTGATATAAATTACACCTTTTTCCTTGATAAACTAATATTTTCTCTTGTTAAAATGATATTTAACATCTTTACAGATGTGTTATTATGATTGCTCAATACTTGGCATTGTGATTGCACTTAACACTCTAGTCGTACTGTAGCATAATACGAGGGTTGTCTGTAAAATAAGGTCTCCTAGGTGCTGAAGTTGTGAGGAATGCTTCTCAGCAACACAAAATCTGGCAACTCTGGTGTTTAGCTTGATTCTCGGCCTATAAATCCGTACCACTCCAAGTTATCTGCAATACTTAAGTCTTTCTTTGGCAGGCATTTGCGATTTAGCTTTCACATGCCGCTACCACCAGGTGCGAGTTACATTCTGTGATACATTTTTGTTTGCAAAGGATACTACACTTAGTGTCCATACAAATGTATGGACATCAAAAAAGTGCAAAAATGGAGAGTTTAAAAATGGACGTACAGACATCCATGATGAACAGCGTGCTGGGCAGCCAGCAGTTTCAGACGAAACAATTCAAGGGCTGTGCGAATTGATCCCTGATGTCAGTAAGACTACTATTGACAAGATTTTAAGAGAAAATTTGCATTATCACAAGGTGTGTGCAAGTTGGGTCCCCGGAATACTCACCAGATCACCAATGGCAGTGGGTTGAAGAAGCCTGTGAATTCCTTGATTGTCACGCAGAAGAGGGCAAGGAATTCTTGGGTTCAATTGTCACTGGCGATGAAATCTGGCTACATTAAATGACATCAAAGACAAAAGAATGGTCCCGTCAGTGGTGGCATTCAGGATCGCTGAAGCCGCGAAAATTTAAATGAACATTGTCTGCTGGCAAAGTGATGGCAGCGACTGTGTTTTGGGATAGGAAGGGGATATTGTTGTGCGAGTTCATACCTACTGGAACAACAATAAACATTGATCACTACTGTCAGACTTCAAAGAACCTTCGCCTTACAGTTCAGAACAAAAGAAGAGGCATGCTGGTGAAAGAAATGCGCTTTCATCAGGACAACGTTCGTCCCCATGCCACCTGTGCAACAATCGACCTCATCAACCAATTTCGATTGGATAACGTTACACATTTACACCCCCCGTACAGCACCAAGTAATTATCATCTCTTTCCTGCATTGAAATCACCCCTGGGTGAAACAAATTTTAGGACTGATGAGGAGTTGAAAGAAGAGATCATATGCTATCTGCGCGCCGTGGCAGGAGAGTTCTATGACATGGGTATATGAAAAATGCTCTACCGCCTGCAAAAATGCATTGATCACAATAGGAATTATGTAGAAAAATAGTAGAAAGTCCAGGCTTTCCAAAAATGCATGATTCATTGCAAATATATGTGTTTTTCTTTGTGAAAAAATTAGAGGCCTTATTTTATGGACAGCCCTCGTTTAAAGCGGTCAGGCTCTCAGTGGCAGCTCTCATGCACATGTGCATATTCATGTATTCACCATCACTCATATAGTTTCCATCACCACATCTATGAATTTTTGTTAAACACTTTCATTACAGCCCATAATAGTATTTACTCTAACTATTCTGTAAAGATAATGGACATTTGTGACTGATCATAATGGAGGTGGAAAGATCTTACTGACTGTCTGTAAATATAATGTTTTTAACCATAATGACATAATGATATTGCAAGATTGTGACTATCTGTAGAAATAAGTGAGAACAATATTACTTTCATTTGTAATATATGTAAAGCAGTTTAACAGTGGACACATCTGTTTAAAAAGGAGGAGGCTTTAACTCTCCCTGTCATACCGTTTTTCTTCTAGTCAATCTTTTGCTAGTATAGTGTGCAAATCGACAACTCCATCCCTGCCTTCTCAAATTTTAATCCATTTTTTCAAATGTACAGAGTGTAGTAAGATCCTGAGGGTGTTTTATACTATTTACATCACAATTACCATTTTCTATTTAAAAAAGGATAGTATCTGCTGATTTGTCTCCGCTGATATCATTGAAAGTCAATACATACAGTCTTGATCTGAATCCTAGTAACCTCTCCAGTTTACTAGTGTTTTCAGATGTAAAATCATGTCGGTTATAGTCGACAAAGCATTTATACAACTAGCCTAGTCACCTTGGCAATCATCCATCATGTCTAATTATTCGATTTCACTTGCTGAGATAATCTCCAGATGTTATCTCCTCGAGCAGTAACTACATACTGTTGGTATAAGACTGATGATCGTATCAATAAATATCACTCAAAGTTACCTTAAAAGAAATTTATATTTTGATTCACGGATAATATAAAATTATCTGTGATAGATAAAGTAAAATTTTTAGTTTAAGAGTATTTGGGTTGTTTTTCAAAACCCTCTCCCCAAACTGTAGGATATAAACTAATAAAGATAACTTATAATGAGTTAGGCTTTTACGATGTAGTATAGTAGTGAATAAGGAGTATAAATGGTAATTGTAATTATTCTAAATCATCATGTCACTTTAGGCGATCTAAGTATTTAAGTCGATCGGTTAATGTTTTGTTGTTTGAGTTACTGATGACTTTATAATTCTCTGGTATTTTTCAGACACCCATTATTTCCATTATTGGCATTGCTCTTTGAACGATGTGAACAGGCAACTCAGTCTGCTGAAACTCCTAATAGTGAGAGTTTCAATATGGATATTCAAGCTTTTGTTCAGCATCAGGAAAGGGACAGAAAACCATTTCTTGTTAATGATTCTGAAGTTGATGGATTAGTAAGTTAACAGTTAAATTTTTTTTTTTTTTTAAATATTGTAAAAATGTTTTTTAATACAAGTATATGTAAATGTCCTTTTGTATAATGAAGGCTAGGTCATTTTATCTATCGCCTTCTTACTTATATGTAACTTCTTACCTGAAATTCCTTGTGCATAGTTATCTTGAAAACTATGACTTTTTTTAATTTTTCAAGGGATTTTTAATCTTTTAATGAGCAAATTTGTTATAAGATCTCATGTAACTTCTTTTTGATTGCCAGTGATTTCAGGAACTCATAGAATTCACATGAAACATTTTTTTTCACATTTAATCTATATGTTTTATTTCACAAAGATGACCTAAAAATAAATGTGTTTTCTAATTTATAGAGAAAGAAAACATTTTTAAATTTATGTATTTCAAAATAATTTCGAAGTTTGGTTACAAAAAAAAATGATTAGAATTAAATAAATCATAAAGAGTAAATGTTAATAAAACTGATTGGCTATAGGGTCCAGCTGAATTTAATGAATGGTGGCTTCTGAGTTCTGTATAATATGATTAGTACTAAATTTTACTAAATATAATCTCATAGAGGAAAATGTTCAACTTCACTCGGTCGCATGTCATATCCCAAGTATTGAACATTTATAAATTTTTGATGATTAATTGTTTCTGGGCAGTTATGGCCATCTGGAATGTAGGACCTAACATATATCGTGAAATGGGATGAAACCTGGGTTTTGTACGCTATATTTTCTTTTTTTTGTCTGTTTAGTCTCCTGGAACTATCATAAAGTATTATTTCAGAAAATGAATAAGGATGAGCATACACCTCATCCTTATAAATATAAATATAAATGAAGTGAAGTCTCAGGTTAACCGTTTCTGAGATGTGTGGTTAATTAAAACCCAACCGCCAAAGAACACTGGTATCCACAATCTAGTATTCAAATCCATATAAAAGTAACTGCCTTTACTAGGATTTTAATCTTAGATTTTTCGACTTTGAAATAGCTGATTTTTGATTACAAGTTAAGCCACTAGACCAGCCCAGTGGGCTTGTATGCTATGTCCTAGGGAGTAAATACCAATTTATATAATAGCATTATCCTTGTTTATGATCAAAACCATAAAAAAGAAATAGCCGAGTGGTAGCGTCTCGGTTTTTCATCCGGAGGTCCGGGTTCGAATCCTGGTCAGGCATGGCATTTTTCACACACGCTACAATTCGTTCATCTCATCCTCTGAAGATGTAACCAACGGTGATTCCGGAGGTGAAAAAAAATAAAAAATAAAAAAGAAATTAAGTAGGATTCCATACTTAAAAGATTACAGCTATTGTCTTCTGCCTCTGAAAATTTCACTCCTTGATTTTATGCCTTGTTGAGTCACCTGCAATAAATGCTGGTTCATATTGTAAAAGATTACAAAAATTGAGATAGGCCATTCCTTCCTCTGGGCCTTCCAACAAGGACTCTTTCTTCCTATTGTATCCCGCATACGATAAAGGTTATGGACATAAATTTTGTTTGTTGCCTTGTTGCCTGTGTTTGCTGCTTTCCTTTTGGGAATGAGTTTTTAGTGAACAATACCTTGAGAATCAAAAAACTTCCAATATAACTTTCCTTTGCTTTTATCCAAACAAAATTTCTATGACCGAATATGATAATTTCCACTCTGACAAGTGGCATTTTGTCTGTGGATCATACAAAAAACATCAACCCTCATCTCCTCTGTGATCTTGCTCAAAAAATGTGCTTTTATTCAGTTGTGTGATGAGATCTCTTATCAGTGACGTGCAAATTTCTTATCATTTATCAATATTTTTAGAATAATGCATTGACAAACATGATGTATGTTCAAATATTTATAGAGAATATTGTGGTAACTTCTGACTGATATCACAACTATTGATGCTATTTCATTGATAGTTTATTTTATCATTTCTTATAAAATTTTCAACATTCTGAATATTTTGTTTATTTCTTGAGACAGATGAGCACCCACTATGAATGCCATCTTCAACACTAACCCAGCCATCACTATAAACAGTGATTGTTTACAACTTTGTACACACTTATGCCAATTTTAAACTGCCTTACTTCATTGCCAATTTTCTGTATACTTGTTCAAGCAGTTTTAATGTCTCTGAGAGTGATTTTTTAAAAAATTTGTTATCTGTGTCTTGTTCAGTCACTTTCATTGATATATTTATATGATATCAAACAGCTTCAGTGTTGTTATGTGTGCAATGTGACTATTGTGAATCATAATCAGTGTCAAGATAAAAAACCAAAAATTTCCTTATTGCAATTGTTATTTTAAACTGCATGAGGGAATCTTTTAAGCCCACCTTGTGTGTGTGTGTGCATGTAACATGTATTGTTATTATTTTTATCTTGTACTTCATGTATTAAGCTAATTAAGCATATCTATAATACAGAAGCATTGCACAATACAGAACATAATGTATAGTGTATGTTCAGATATTATACAGTGAAGTTTATTGTATGATAATTTGTAGTATATCTCCGGTCAGTTACTTACAATATTGTGTAGTATTTTTTACATGTTTACTTCATATATGATAATTTCTCTTGATGTATTTGACAGATGATTAAAGCCATTCAAGTTCTTCGCATCCATCTTCTTGAATTAGAAAAAGTTCAAGAATTATGTAAAGACTTTTGCAATCGGTATATCACATGCTTAAAGGGAAAGATGCAAAGTGAGAATCTTTTACGTTCAGATTATGCAACAGGTTATGTAGAAAATAATAATAATAATAACAGTAGTCATTCCAGTGATAGCAACAGTCCTACAGTCTTCAATGCCCATAATATGCAGGTAAGTGTTTTGTTTTGTTAATCTGATAATATAGTAGGTAGATGATGTACAACCTTCTGTTCAAGGATTGAACTCAATATAGCAGGTTAATTTTTATAACGATTATAATTTAAATTGTGAGCAACGTATTTAAGAAATTAGCTCTAAAATTTTGACTGTGTTGTAGATAAATACATTCAGTAATTGTCTTTTTTTTTATTTAAGTTTTTTTTTTGTTTATAATACGGTTTCAAAAAATGGTTTTTTTCTGTTTTATTTATATGTCATGAATATTTAAGCCCAATGTTCTTTCAACAAATATTGCAATTCAGATTGTCAGTAATTATTAAATTACTAGTTAGATATTAATTAAAAAATATTTTGATTTAAATATTAATTTGATTATTTATATATTGCATTAGTTTAAAAAAAAAATGGATTGCTACAGAGATCTGAACTGAATAACGTGATAAAAGACCTGAAATTTAACCATGATTTAGTGTCAGAAAATTTTCTGGACCGTTTGGTAAAATTGTACACAAATATGTATAGTTATTTTAATGGATTATTTAAAAATATATTTTGTTACTATTTCATTTACAAGCTAAGATCGATCATGAATGATGTAAATATAATGAATGTAAATAATGAAGGTTAGTATTGGTGTTGTGTATTTTTTTTTAGTTGACTTACTGTCCTATCTCAAATTGTTAAGGGATTTCTGAATTGTCATTTTATTGTCGGATGAAAGTTGTTAATTTGCGAGATAGGATTTTTTTTTTTTTAAGTACATTATTATTTGGACTTTCAGATGGGGTTGTAATATATCATCAGCCTTCTCATCCTGTTTATTTAAACTTACATTAAGAGAGCTGTTATCGGTGGAAAATATGAGCAGATAGGTATGATTTTTTGTTACTATGTGCTACATCTATTATGGTTTTTCTTTTTATCTTTGTAAAGAAGGTAAAAATATCTGAAATTTTCTTGTCTAATGGGAATTTTATTGTTAAATTCACCTTGATAACAGAATGAGTAATGTTATCTTTTAATTGATGCCCTTGCAAAAAAAAAATTTTTTTAATATTTCTCAAAATTATCTTTAAAACTAAAAACAGTTTTATTGAAAATAAATAAGTATTATGGATGTAATCAGTTTTACAAAATACAGTACGATTGATAAAATCAGTTTAAATACTGTTCTGTTTAAAAAAATAGAGTTTATAGCATTATTTATATGAATGGACTACAATATTCTGTTTAATATTGTAGTATATTCGATAAACATAATGTTTATTGTTATCAATTTTCTTTTGTTAAACTGTGTTATTTATGGTGTGTCAATTTGCTAGACTATTTTTGAATATATTTATCTATCAGCAGTAATTCATATTTGAAAAAAAGAATTTGCTGTTGTGATTTTGTATTTATATATCGTTGTGTTAATTTAATATTAGTAGCACTATATGTTGTCAGTTTATTTTTGTAAATTCTACTGTAGAAAAAGAAATAAATAATTATTTTTATTTTATTTTTCTCTAAAATTACTAAAACAAACATTTCCTGATATTTAAGATGTATTTATTATAATAAAAGGCTATATTTTTAGAAGGGATGAATGGCTATTTACCCATAACATTACATTATAAGCACACAATAATTATAAGCATTAAATAAAAATCTTAATCATTACCATAACTATTATTATTAATTTCTAAAAACTATCATCTGTTCTTTTTTATAGGTTGATCATCCTCTTCCACTACCCTCCCCCTTTCAACATTCCTTCGTTTTGTGTTAGTTACCATTGTCATGTCATCCTTACGTGGCTCCATTATTGCATCATTTAGTTACTAGGAACAACAGCTGCTTCTTTATTTAGTTTCATCAGTAAGATGGCCCGAGGAATTGTCCAAGGACTGTTTCTCCTGCTCTAGGATTTTATATATTAAAAAAAAAAAAAAAACCGTTTACTAAATAAATTATTATTTCTTAGATCAAAGTTGGGCCTCTTATTACCACTAAATCTAGTCTATGAGTCTTGGATTATAAAGTTCCAGGAAAGGAACTTCTATATGCAGTAGAGTAAATATCGGACCTTGATATTAAAGAAAACCGAGTACTTTTTCATCTAAAGTAAATCTGAAGTCTTCTAATGCACAAATTATTTAATTTTTGGATGATGTTAAAATATCAGTCTTGTCACTTATTTGACAACCTTTTGAAGTCTGGTTTACTGTTCTATTCATTTTGGGATATTAGAGGACACTATCCTTTCACTTTTCCTTTTCTTCCACCATAAGGGCCTTTAGCATCATTTTTTCCCATATGTTGTATTATTCAAACTGTTATTTAAAAGTTCTCTTGCCGTTTCCTTTCTATATTTCCATTTCATTAATTTACCGGCTGTTATCATCTATTTTCAAAGCGATTGAACATTCAACAGGTGAGAACTTTTGTTGATTTTATAAAATCAAATATATTATTTAAAAACAACTGAACACAGTACTGCTGTTCTTATAAACTTGTTGCCTTGTTTGAAATCATTCCATTGAAAATTTGTTGTAAACAATTTAATTTAGTATATTAAAACAAGTTGTATGCAGACTTATTGATATTTATCATTAAAAAATATCTGCACCAACAGTTAGATGAATATAAATAGTACTGTTTAATAATCAAATCTTATTCTGTCCTTTTAATTTGACGGTGCTGATGATATCTAATATCGATTGTACTCATTTTGAATGTAATTATGGTCCTAAAGTATACAAATGTTTAATGGAGTATATCATTATAAACTGACATCACTGGATGCAAATGAAGTTTGGGAAATCCAATTTCTAATTATTCTTTGATCTGTGGAAAAAAATTATTGATTTAAGCTGTTAAACTAAACCACCTAGATATAGTGGTGAAACAAAGGTTATTTTCATTATACCACAAGTTAGTAGACATGTTACATGTGAGTCAAAGTTTTTTGCTATGAAATTTTAACATTTGCATCAATTTCTTTTTTACAATATATAAAATTTTTCTGAATAAAAGTCAGTTTTTTCCCCGTTTTTAAATGATCTCAACTACACTGCTTTTACTATTTTAATAACAATAAACAAACAGCAATTAAGTCGGTTTAATCTCCTGTTCAGTTTGTGTCTGTTTTTTCTTTTAGATCTAAACGACTTGTTTCTCAATTATTGTAAATGTGAAGACTACAAAACTAAAAGAAACTGATTAACAAATTGGAAAAATTTCTGTTTATTATCTAAAACTATAGAATACAATGTATGATTATTATAAACTTTTCTAAACCTCCTGCATATGTATATATAAATTTATAAAATCTTTTTTGAAAAATAGTATTTGGAAAAAGTTATTTTATGGAGATGATTACCAAGAATAACCTATTAAAATTGAATCTGAAAAATTATATTTTTTTCTACTTCTGGCTGGTCTGATAGTGTTAGCCTTTTTTTTTTATTGGCAGTTAATGGGTTAAACGGATATTTTTATCAAATTAGGAAATCAGTTTAAAGATTTTTATTTACAAATTAGTTACTTATGAAATTTTTATTTTATTCACTAAAATTCATAGAGAAGATTGTTTTCTTAGGCTACTTTACATTTTAGCTAGAAAACTTACCTGTTAATGTCGGCAGTAACTTATTTCCTTAGGAAAAATTTTAAATTTTCAAGATCAAATTTTAGATTTCACCTTACAGAAATATTTTATCTTAAAGAATGTAGTTCTATTAAAATATCATTTCCCACAAAATTCAGAAAACCGTTTTGATCGAATCACTCGTTCTTATATGGATTGCATTTAGTTACCTCTATTAACTTTTATTTCCTTTTTTATATTAGTAATTTCAAAAATTGCTCTTCGTAATGCTTGTTAGTACTGAAGTGAAGTGATAGTAATAAAAACTACTGAATCTTTTTTTCCATTGTATATGATTTTTTTATATTTATGATATTTATATATTGATCTAAAAGCGTTAATCGCATGATTTTTTTTTTTTAGAACCTCTTTTATTTGACAAAAAAATAATAAGGGAAGCCTCATTTGAAAGTCAAAGGACTTCAATATAAATAATTTTTAATGGAAACATCTATAATAAATTTAAGAGAGTTTATTGATTAACACAGGTGGTGTCTCCAACAGGGTATGAAGGAGGATTATTAACAGCTACGATGGTTGAAATGCCTCCACATTACTCCCCGGCTGTCTCCTCACCGCCTGACAACACCAGCCTTTCTCAGTCCTCACCTGGTATTGTCCATGGAAGCACTCCTCTCTCCCAGATTGGCGCTAATCCATGTCCACCTCCAAGTGATATGAGTCTTTTACAAGGTAATATACATATATTATTCATTGCTGATTAATAACTGTATTAAAATGTAACTTCATTGAGTCCTTCAGTAATGCAACTTCAAATTAATTTCTAATAATTTGTTACTTTTATACTGTTAATCTCATTTCTGCTAACAAGATATTTCAGTAGCTTTTAAGCAATAAAAAAACTGTCAAAAAAAAATTGGGCGTGAGGTAAACTGCATTCTGTACTGCTTGATGGTTCATAAAAATCAAGAACCGCATAAGTATAGTAATACTTATTATATTCCACTTAAATAATAAATTCCTTATTACACTTTTTCCTTAGGTATCAAGGTATAGATGTTAAATAATAATACCGTCTTTGTGACTTCTATTGCAAGATGGTATATTTCAGCCTATCATCCAGAAGGCTCCAAGTTTATTTTTGGATTAGGCGTAATATTTTTCATAAACTATAATGTCATATGAATTTAGTTGATAAGCCTCTAAAAAGAAAACCCTGTGTGAATAATACAATTTCCTATTAGCAAAATCACATAACTGATATCCTGAAAAAAAAAAAAGAAGAAAACTTTTCTGTTTATATGATATGATTTTGTTGTTGATGTTAGTCATGAGTGAAAGAGCGAAACCTGTACAGAATAATTGTGTACTAGTATAGAATTTACTGTATTGTATGACCACATTATTATCTCATAGAACTGCACAACTACTAATATAGAACTGCGCAATGACCTACAAATAAAAAGAAGTGTGTATTTATTAAAATGTAACTTCATTTAATTTGAAATACTACAATAAGCTAATGTATTAGAAGAAATAAAAAAAATTTTTTTGAAGATGTAATAAACATTACACATGATTAGTTATGACATGATAACCAAGTGATATGATATAACATGATTACATGATATGATGACAAGTGATTATGTGATACTGCGTATCTATTCTATATTATTATGTAAAAATGAAGAGGGTTTTTTGAAAAACTACTCGATCAATCACAATCAAATTTTTTATCCATATGTCTTGGCATAACTGAGAAGGTTTTTACATATATTTTTCAAGAAAAAAAAAAATATATATATATTTATGTGGTAGTAGAGATTTATTGGTTGAAGCACAAACTTTTATGAATTGAATTAATGAACTATGAACTGTGAGTCTCTGTCTGTTGAGCTGGGGTAGAACTGACTGATTTGAATCAATTGAACGAATAATATTATTACGTAAATAATAGAATTAAATGTACATTAAATAAAATGTGTACTGTTATACAAAAAAGAAGACGGGGTTTTGTTTGTTTAGGAAAAACAAAAAAACTACTTTATCGGTTATAACCAGATTTTTACCCATGTTTTTTGGCATAACTCAGAAGGTTTTTAGATGTATTTCATCTAAAAAAAAGTCTAAGAAACAACTGGTTGATTGCTTTCAAATTTTCAGTATTGATTCGTATTATACCATGGAAGGTTTTAAGCTACAGATTGAGGCCTTAGCTCCCTTGAAAGTTAAAATGTTGAATATATTCATTATTCCTTAATCCCCAAGGAGGGTGAATTTGTAAATCAAAGATATTTGTTAAGGGAAAAAAAATTAATCCTTTTACTTGATTATTATATTTCTGTCTCCATGGCAAAGAAATAAGTTATGAATTTTTCATCATCAAAGATGTGTGTATTTTAGTTACCATAGCTACTACTATTCTGTCTTTTGTAATTTAGTTTTTTCAGGATTCTACAAAGCTTGAATATTTCAATTGTTATCAATATTATTCTCATGACCATGTTGATTACGTACAGTGCAGGGGTCCAGGGGGTGGAATCCTCTGGGTAGACAGGAAGGGTTACCAAAGTAACCTCTGCAGGTGTCCTAGGTGCCATCCCCCTGCAACATGGGAGTGACAAGCAAAGTGAGCTCTGCAGGCCTGGAGTAAGCACCAAGGAGCCCCTGAATTGGCTCTGGAGTTCACCAGGTCCCTGAGGGCCTAAGGTCTGGCTAGACGTGCTGGCCAGTCATTTTGTATAATAAATAAAAAGCATATAATTTTTTTTAAATTTTGTGGTTTGCTTCATCACTCAAGGTGATTCACTATTTTCTCTAAGTAAAAACTTTTTTTTTTTACTTCAAGGTCAAATGATGGTCTAGACTTGTGAATTTTTCTCACTGTAGCCAGGGATTGAACACAGGCAGGAGTTTTCCCTTTTTAATTACATGATCTGCATGTAATCAAAGTGCAATACATACTGGGATCGTGAGCATTTGCAAATGAAGGAATGTACTGCTTGTGTTATCGTTAGTTTTATTGGAGTCATTTTAAAAGGCCCTGATCAATCACCACTCAATCAAGAGGAAGCTGAAGCTGAAACATGAGCGACTTTGAAAAAACTATCGTTAATGCTTGTACTGTCTTTCCAAATGTTCCAATGTCTTGTTTTTTTTCCACTATAACTGTACTACTATACTGTTCCACTATACTGTTTTTTTTTTCTTATATTGACAATATAAGTCAAGCCTTATACTGTCAAGTAGAAAGTCATGGTTTACAAGAAAAATATAATAATGTGAATGACCAAGACTTAAAAACTGGGATTCACATGTTAACTGCACATGCCTTCATACCAACAAATGATGTGCAAGAGATTTTCAAACTTCTATGACAAGATGCACCTAATTATCTGGAGCCAATACTTACATGCTTTTCTGAATATTATGTTGTTGGTCACAAACGCAGAGGACAAAGAAGCACTGTTACCCTGCAATATCATGTTCAAGTCTGGAATAAATATAAAGCCACTTTGAGCAGACAACATAAGGGAGGTTTGGTATTATAGTTTTCACTTGGCCACTGGCAAAATCCATCCAAATTTGTATTCTATCAAAAAATTTCAAAGAACAAGCTGATAGCAGAATTCAATTTATTGAACTAAGCTTAGCTAGAGTCATTAAAGCTGCACCAAAGAAGTAATGGTGACAAATCGAAAAGTACATTCAAATATGGTTGAAAAATATCCTGAGTAAGTCCACTTGAATATTTTGAGCTCCTGCTCACATTATTTTTATTTAATTTACTGATTTTTACAGATGTTCAGGTTTTTTTCATGTAAATATACAAAAATTTTACTTACAATTGTGCTTATTTTTTAAATATAACTTTTGTTATCTTCAAAAACAATATCTTTGGGTAAAAAAGCACTCAGAATTTTGGTTGTTAAGGAAATGCCATTCAGGAAAATGTCTGAGAATTATGAGTCTTTATTAAAACAATAATTTTAATGTATATTTTTTATACAATAAATAATAATAGCTGTCACAGAGATGCAATATATTTGAGAATAGTATATGTTTGTTTATATACATAAAATTTTGATAATGAATTCTACCTTTTGATGAAAAATGTGTTTTTGCCTCAGGCACTGTGGTTACATTTTAATTTTAAAAAACTAAGTCATCAAAATGAAAGTCATTGAAATTTGAAACTCCTTTTTAGAACTTTTTGTTTGATTTTGTCTTTCCTGATGTAAAGTATATTTTGATATTTTCTCACCTAGCATGTCGGTTAGCTATCACTTGGAACAGAGTGTCCATAAAATGTAAACAGAATTTTTTCTCCAGTGTTAGGAAAAAGGAAGAATGGATAATATTTCTATTATTTCTGATATTATGTTAATCTTTCCTGTTCAGGATCTCTGTCTGCAACCAGTGGTGGTTCTGGCGATGAAGATGATGATTTATTTGGAAATAGAAAAAAGCAGAAGAGAGGAGTTCTCCCTAAACAAGCAACCAGTATTATGCGATCATGGCTTTTTCAACATTTAGTGGTTAGTAATATTATTGTATAGCTAGCTTCACTTTCAGCTTAAGAGGTCTGTTCAAAAAGTTCTATAACTTTTGAAATAGTGAGCCAGCATCATGTCAGAGCATTATTAGGCAAATGATGCTGCCTAGTTGCATTAAAACCACCTCTTGGTTGTATTAACTTACTGTGGTTACTACACCCTGTGGTTATCACCCTACAGCTGTTCGTTCACACAAGTATTTTTTCTGATATGTGAGAAGTTTTTCTTTAATGCATAGTGTATTAGTCTTAAATATTGCTTCACTGTAGAGTAAAACATGTATGGAGACTGATGAAATAAATGTATGATGAGCAGGCATGAGTTTTACAAGTAGGTTATTGTAAATAATTTATTTGATTTAAGGCTGTTATTCCATAGATGATTACCTGTGTTTGGGATGGGCCTCAACATCATCAGAGTTGTACAAGTTAATGACACCATCGAAAAAAAAAATTTACTGAAGACCTTACCACAATTCCAGAAAACTAATTGAAATGTTTTTAATAGTGGAAATGTCAGTAGCAGAAGGGGTGTGATTTGAAAGAGTAAGGCTCACAGATTACAATATATTCAAAGAAAATAGTGAAGACAAAAGTTATGGAACTTTTTCATCAGACTTGGGATTGTTATATTTATAGATTTTGCATTTAAGTGATGATGTGATGCTTAGATCAGTTTATTTATTGTCATTTGCTAATAACAGTTCAATTGTAAATATGAAAGATCATTTCTGTAGGAAACTTACTGGATGAAATTAATTGATTATCCTGCATTGAGAAGGTATATGAAGTGGTTTCAGAGCGCATATTTATTTTTAATTTATCTTCTTAACTGTGATAAATACTTTCTCAGAGTTTTGAATTTTACCTCAACTGAGGCTTAACTTATGCTATGAATTAAAAATTGTAAGGATGTGCTGTAGAAGTTCATTTGAAAAAACTTTTGTTATGCAAGAAAGAAAAATTTGGTAAAGTATTTATAATACTAGGTTATCGGCATTCATGTAAACAATTATTTTGATATATTTCATTTTTTATTACGGTTTTTCTCTTTAGTTTTGTATCTGTTGTACAGGTCATCTTTGTGGAACTTAAGTGACAAGAAAGACACAATTGGTTTATCATTATACTTAAAGAAAAAAAAATATCTTGTAACCCGTAGTTCTCCCTCTACAGTAACCGAGTACCATTAACATAAAAATCGGGAGCATCTTTTTACGTTAAAATTGTTGTTGTTAAGATAATAATAACAGTTGTCTTTTTTGCTGAAGATCACTATAGTTTTTATGTTGAGTACCACTTATCTTTCTTGCCTTCATTTTTTTTTATTATATGTTGATGTGTTTTGGAACCACTCCATTGCGAAAACTTATTGTATTGGTATTTTTAAATTTCTGTTAAATTTTTTTTTTGTTTTTAGTCATTTGACTGGTTTGATGCAGCTTTCTGAGATTCCCTATCTAATGCCAGTTGTTTCATTTCAGTATACCTCCTACATCCTATGTGCCTAACAATTTGTTTAACATATTCCAAACGTTGCCTGCCTATACAATTTTTCCCATCTACCTGTTCCTCCAGTATCAAAGCGGCTATTTCAAGATGCCGTAATATATGACCTATAAGTCTGTTTCTTCTTTTAACTATATTTTTCCAAATGCTTTTTTTCATTGATTTACCGCAGCACCTCTTCATTGGTCACTTTTTCCACCCATCTGATTTTTAACATTCTTCTGTAACACCACATTTCAAAAGCTTTTATCTTTTCTTCTCTGGTACTCTATTGTCCAATTTTCACTTCCATATAAAGCTACGCTCCAAACGTATCTTTCAGTAATGTTTTCCTGATGTCTAAATTAATTTTTTAATGTTAGCCAATTATATTTGTCTGACAGCTCATTTCACTTATGCTATTCGGCATTTTATATCGCTCCTGCTTTGTCCATCTTTAGTAATTGTACTTCCCAAATAACAAAATTCTTCTACCTCCATAATCTTTTCTCTTCCTACTGTTATATTCAGTGATCCATCTACATTATTTCTACTACATTTCATTACTTTTGTTTTGTTATTGCTTATTTTTATGTGGTAGTTCTTGCACAGGAATTCATCCAGGCCATACAAAGTTTCTTCTAATTCTTTTTTATTCTCTGCTACAATTACTATATCATCAGCAAATTGTAGCAGCTTTATCTTTTCACCTTGTAATCCAGATCTAAATTGTTCTTTAACTTCATTAACTGCTAGTTCTATGTAAAAATTAAAAAGTAACAGGGATTGTTGGACTCCATTTTTTATTACCACTTCTTTTTTATCTTCTTCAATTATTACTGTTGCAGTTTTGTTTCTGTAAATGTTAGCAATTGTTTTTCTGTTATTATACTTGAACCCTAAATTTTTTAAAATGCTGAGTATTTTATTCCAGTCTACATTATCAAGTACCTTTTCTAAGTCTATAAATGCCATGTATGTTTGTTTGTTTTTCTTTAATCTTCCACTATTAAACTGAGTGCTAAAATTGCTTCCCTTGTCCCTATATGTTTCCTGAAACCAAATTGGTCTTCTCCTAACTCTTCTTCCACTCTCCTCTCAAGTCTTCTGTACAGAATTCTAGTTAAGATTTTTGATGCATGAGTAGTTAAGCTAATTATTCTGTATTCTTCACATTTATCTGCTCCTGTTTTTTTTGGAATCATGACAATAACACCCTTTTTGAACTCTGATGGAACTTCCCCTTTTTCGTAGATATTACAAGTTTGTATAATCTATTGTGTTTTTGCCTGCACTGCGTAGTAATTCTGCTGGTATCCTGTCTATCCCAGGTACCTTTCTGCCATTCAAATCTTTTAATGCCCTATTAAATTCAGATCTCAGTATTGTATCACCATTTCCCATCCTCTTCAACTTCCTCTTCTTCCTCTACAACACCAGTTTTTAACTCATTTCCTCTGTATAATTCTTCAATATATTCCGTCCACCTGTCGACCTTTTCTTTTGTATTATAAATCAATATACCATCTTTATTTAACACATTATTAGATTTTAATTTATGTACCACAAAATTCACCTTTACTTTCCTGTATGCTTTAATGGTCATTTCTCTTTTACTTCTTAACACTTTTATGTAATCCACACTTCTTTTGCTAGCTAATTTGCACTTTCTGGTTTATTGTATTTCTTAACTGTTGATATTTCCTTTTAGCTTCTTCATTACTAGCATTCTTATACATTCTATGTTCATCCATTAGCTGCTGTATATCCTCTGATATTGAAGGTTTTCTGCCGGTTCTCTTTGTTCTGCCTAAGTTCGCTTTTGCTAATTTAAGAATTCCTTTTTAACATTCTCCCATTCTTCTATATTTTCAACCTTATCATTTTTACTCAGACCTCTTTCAATGTCCTCAGAATTTTACCTTCTGTTTCTCAAGCTTCTCTAAATTCCAACGATATATCTTACATCTTTTCTTCAGGTTTTTAAACCCCAATCTACATTTCATTATCACTAAATTATGGTCACTATCAATGTCTGTTCTAGGATATGCTTTGCAATGGAGGAGTTGATTTCTAAATTTTTTCTAACCATGATGTAATTATCTGTTACCTTGTAGTATCACCAATTTTTTTCCATGTGTAAATTCTTCTATTATGATTTTTAAACTGGGTGTTGGCAATTACTAAATTATACTTCATGCAAAATTCAATAAGTTGGTCCCCTCTTTCATCCCTTTTGCCCAGCCCATATTCACCCACAATATTGCCTTCCTTGCCTTTACTGATGCTTGCATTTCAGTCTCCAGTTATTAAATTTTCATCCCCTTTTTTCTGTTTAACTGATTTGCTAATTTCTTCATATACACTCTCCACATCATCATCATCATCATTATGGGCACTTATAAGCATGTAGATGTTAACAATCATTTTCGACTTAGGTTTTGATTTTATCCTTATTATAATGATTATTTTGCTAAGCTTTTTGAAATACTTTACTCTCTTCTCTATCTTCTTGTTCATTACAAAACGTACTCCTGCCCAGCCCATATTCACCCACAATATTGCCTTCCTTGCCTTTACTGATGCTTGCATTTCAATCTCCAGTTATTAAATTTTCATCCCCTTTTTTCTGTTTAACTGATTTGCTAATTTCTTCATATACACTCTCCACATC
>JAAAKQ030198342.1:0-11898 GCA_010016005.3 Zanna intricata
AATATTTAAACAATTTTTTAGTAACTAGTAGTTTAATTTAAACGTTTTTTTATTTATAAATAGTTGGGTTTTTTTTTAATAATGTCTCCTTTTTTTATATTATTCTCTAAATATTTTCAAAAGTTTTTTTTTCTTAGGATTAAGTAAAAGGCTATTAAGCAGTTTTTTTCAGCATTAGTAATATATATTTATCTTTATTTTAAAAAATAATCTGTTTTTAAACATCAGTATTTAGTAATGATAGAATATTTATATAATTTAAAATAAAAATTTCTGTAATGACAAACTGAATCAGATTTTATAATGACATTTTTAATAACTTACATCAAAATGCCTTCAATTATTTTTATAAGCATCTTTAGTGATTTTAATTGTAAGGATGATTGAAGTGATTTAGTTAACTTACTAAAGATAACTGAACTAAATCACTTATTAAAGAATTCTATATTTATAAAATTTGATAAATTATTTTAGCACATTATCTTACCATTATTAATTTGGTAAAATGTTAAATCTTTTTCATTGCCGACTGTCATAGACAGAAAAAAGTATATATATGTGCATATGTAAATAGGGTACTTACAATTAAATCTAAATGTTTAATTAGAAAGTGTTATAATGATATATTTGATCAGAATTACTTCTTTTTTTTTTGTAAAGTTAATTCATGATAGAAAAAATGTTTTTAATGCAATATATTGAATTAATAGGATGATGTCAGGAGTATTAGTTTAAGGGGAAGCTAATCATTTTGAATATAGAAAATAATTTATATAAAGAAACATAATTTTAAAATAAATATTTAAATTGACGTGATTGATTATCTACAGTATAAAAATTAAACAAGCAATGAAAAATTAGTTTTTCTTTAATTCTGTTTCATATAATTAGAATTTTATTCTAATTTTATGATTGAGTGTTTTCAAGTTGATGTCTGCTTCATGTCAAGGTGTTATAAATTGATTACGTATGTTTGTCCTTGTCTACAGTTGTTATTTAATTTATTAGTTTACGTACTTTTATCATAACCAAAGTATGATTAGCATTACATCAAGATGTCATTAAGATGAAGGTGCGCTAAACAGTAAATTAAGTAATAACTGTAGTGAGGAATGTACTCGTGCAATGATTAATGAATGTGTTATGACTTAATATGCAGTAGTCAGTAAATATAATATAGTTAGTTTGTTTATCACTGTTCATATATTAAAAAAATTGTATGTTAACACTTAGATGATACATGAATTGGACTGAATAATTTCTGACATGACAGAGCACTTTTTATATTAGGAAATATTTTGTTTGGTCAATCTGTCGACTGTTGTATGATTCAAACAGATAAGAAACTGAATAAATTAGGACTTGTTTAACAAACACTAATCACAAGTTAATTTTAAATCTGTATGTTTTGTACGTTTTTATTTATTAATTGGAACAGATTTTCTTTAAAGAAATTCCTTATTTTGTATATGTATTACATTTGGAGGAGAATGTATCCTTACTTGTTGTTGAATACCACATACAGATTATGTCATCTATAGGAAGGATGATGAGATGGGAGGAAATTAGTTAATATTTATAGTATCACTGTTCAAATTGGTCAACTAACAAAAATTTTATATTGATTAAATATAGACTGATGGATAACTTTTAGCACATATTGTAAAGATTACTTCTTTTATATTTTAACTATGTTTTGATACCCTATTATTAACAGTACACATAATGGAATGTTACCACTTATACTGTGATTGATGAAAAAAAAAATTAAATTAATTGAACTACTGAGACAAAATCTAGTTGCTTACAGAATCACAAGCTGTGATCTTTTACATGTAATTAACAAAAATCACTTTTTAGTCAAAACATAAAAAAAAAAAATTAATAAACAGAAAAGTTCAATGAGTATTTTCAGTAAAAAATAAATTAATCCCAAATTTATTAGAAAATAAATATTCTTTATGTATTTATTATTTTGTGTTACGTAGTACCAGTATACATTACTTATTCAAAAATAAATTTGTTTCGGGAACTGAACAAGATGCCATATCTAATTTATTATGATCTTTAACTGTTTTTTTTCTTAATAAGTAAATTAATTTAGTGTCAGATTACATAAATATTATTATAATTTAACAACTGTTTTCAAATACAAATTATAAACAGATTTTACGTTTATTTAAAATATTATTTTTAAATGTTACATTTATTTAAAATGATTTTAGAAGTTGTCTTAAATTTCTAAAATCAAATTTAAGGCAACTTCTAAAATCATTTTACAGTATTATGATTATGTTATAATTAGAATAAATTAATACGGAGTTTACATCCTTAGATTTTTCTTTTGTTTTTACATTGTTTAGATTGAACATATAATATAATATTTAATCATTTTAAAAAATGAATTTAATAAAACTGTTAGTTGTTTCGACTTGTGCAATTTAAGTGCAATTTATGCTTGACATTGTAACTAGTCCTGATTCATATTATAATAAGGTACATCCATATATACATTTACATTATGTCGTTTATATCTTCCTGTTTACAGCTAACTAAAAACGTTATGGGCTGATAAAATAGCTTATCCCTTGGAACGGAAATATGATTTGGATAAGATGGAGAAAAAAGTGTGGATTCATTTTTAGATTATAAAATACAGGTGTTTATTTAAATAAATCAAATGATTATGTGATGAGGGTTTTAACAGGAACATAGTAATAACACCATTCTCTGTAGGTTTTATGATAATAGTTTTAATACAGGAACTTGTGAAAGTTACCAGCAATTTTAAACAGCCAGAGGGTAAGGAATTTGATGACTGGAGAAAGAAATCCAGGAATATCTTGGCACAATCCCTCAAACATTTAACAACTGTTTGAAAAAAAATAGTGCTACTAATATATTACCATTATTTTGTAAAAATTACGATTTAAAATATATTTTATGTGTGATCTCAGATTATTTTAGTTTATTTAACAAATAAGTCTTTAGTTGATGCTGCTTTAGTTTGAAAAATATTCATTCTGAAATGTATGAGTTGTACTTCATAGAAATATTTAAAGATGTTGCAGTCTGTTTGTGCATATAAGAACACAGACTAATTTTCTTATATGTAACTACATTAATTCTCATTAGAAATCTGAAATACTGAAATAATACTGAATGCATTTGTTAAAGAAGAAAACTGGAATATGACTTAAACAATGACCTAAATATCATAATCTCTAGCTTTGCTTGAGGGTAAAATAGGCTATAAAAAATATTCTTGAAACTATTAATGAATAGTAAAATAATTATTTACAGAATTTTACAAAGAAACGTTTCATAAATATCTTGCATACATTTTTCTCGAAATTAAACATATAAAAGATAAATACTATTATAAATTACTACAAGTGCAGTTAATAAATTACACTTGTTATTAACAATTATTAATACATAAGGAAAAACATTTTAGAAATACAGTCTTAAGTATAGTTATACAGTTATGAAAGATTTATTAATGTAGTAATTTTTAGTTTTATTCATAAGTTTTTTAAGTCAATTTTTTTGTAAAAAAAATGTGTTTTATTTTACATTTTGTAGCATATTTATTTAAAGTGTGGGTGGGCCAGACAAAACCATGCCTTAAGTAAATAGAGACATTTATGAAAAACTTTTATTTTGATAAAAATAAGAAAAGGAATGGAAAGAAATGATTTGAAGAGACTGAGGTAAAGTTCTCTTGAATGTTGAAATATAAATTATTTTTTAATGCATTTTAAAAAAATAAATAGATTTTGGAGAAATTGGATAAAAATAATCATGCTAAATATAAGTATAATTCTTGGATGTAAGAAAGATATTTATTTTTACTGTAATAAATTTTTAAATATATATTTTGAATTTTCATGCAAGAATATTTTGAACAACCACAGGTTTTGTATAATTATAATATAAAAATCCTGTAGTAAAAATGTTTGTAACAAAAAATGAAAATTATCTTCAAATCATCTAAGTAGACTATGTAATTTTATAAAAATTTTGTGAGTATAGAAATAGCCGGATAACAAAAAACTTTGCTCCGATTTTTGTAAAAACAAGAAGAATGAGACTATTCTGAAATTTTTAGGACAAAATAAGATATTTTCTATATTAAAAATTAAAAAAAAAATGGTTCCTAGAACTGTATTTTCCATAATTTCTGAGAAATTTGTTTTTCAGTTAACAGCCCTTAAGCTGGTTGGCTGTAGCTCTCCACTCTTCTCTCGTATCAGTTCTTATCATATCATCTCTTTAGTTCCCAGTATGAATTACAGTTCATATCATCCATTACCTGTTGTATGAACTCCAAACGTGGTCTTTCCCTACAATTTTTTCCTCCCACCACTCCTATCACCCATTTAACTGGGCCTTGGTGTCTAAGAATGTGTCATATTAGTTACACTCTTCTTCTTTTCAATTGTTTTAGCAAGCTTCTCTCTTCATTAGCTCTCCTAAATACCTCCTCATTTGATACTTTTTCTATCCAATTTATCCTCAGCATCCTTCTGTAACACCATGCTTCAAAAGCCAAAAGCCTCCTTTTTTCAGCCTCACCTTGTCCATGACTCACTCCCATATAATGCAATACACTATACAAATATTGTTGTTAGTAAATTCTTTCTCAACTCAAGACTAATATTATTTGATGTAAACAAATTTTTCTTTTTGTAAAAGGCATTCTTTGCCTGATTTGCCTGTTTCTTTTTTCCTTTTTCCACCATTCGTCATTTTACTTCCTAAATATTTAAATTCCTCTACTTCCTGAACAGCTTCACCTCTGAATTCTATCCTTTGTTTTTGGTGTAAACCAGTATTTTGGTTTTTTGAATATTAATGCATATGTGAAATTCTATTAGCACTCTGTCCATTACAGTTAAAATTTGTTGCAAGTCTTCTTCGCTTTCTGCAGTTACAGCTATATCATCTGCAAATCTGAGCATTAAATGAAATAGCATTAAATGCAAAAAAAAATAATGAAAATAAAAACAATTATTGCAATATTTGTTCAAAATTTACTGTTCAAAGTGTCTCCCTTTATTTCTTAGAGAATGCTCCTTTTGAACTAAAATTTCTTGGGTGGCTCTCTGAATCTATTTATTTTAAGCAGCATTATAAATTCTTATCACTGAACTCTCTTGTATTAATTTTTTGTTTATTTACTAGTTTTCATATAATCCCACAGGTTGTACTCCATTAGTCAGGTAACCATAGAGCTAGTTAATTAGTTAACCGTTGCCGGCCTCTGTGGCGCGAGTGGTAGCATCTCGGCCTTTCATCCATAGGTCCTGGGTTCAAATCCCGGTTAGACATGGCATTTTTTACACAAGCTACAATTCATTCATCTCATCCTCTGAAGATATACTTAACTGTGGTTCTGGAGGTTAAAAAAAAAAAATAAATTAGTTAACTGTATCCAAACAAAAAAAAATTATTTATAATTTTTAAATATTTATATTGCAAATTATTTATTTATTTTCAAATAATAACTATGTTTTTTCATAAAAATGAGAACGTATTCTTTACAAAATGCATCACAAAACACGTTACATTATGCCTTATAAAAAACTATTCGAAAATCATTTTTCAAATTGGTTTAGTGTAGTAATTCTCAACCTTTTTAGCTCCTTGACACCCAAAAAATAAAAAAAAATATATAATGAATATTTCACGACCCTCCCCTAACTATAACCCAATGAAGCCTAGTTAAAACTATTTAGCTACGTTGATAGCATTGGGTATGAGCAGGAATGTTTGAAGTGTACAAATATGAGCAATTTAGAGGTTCCAATTTAATGTGTGCAGGCTCTTTGTAATTTGGTCTGCTTGTATAATATCCGCTGTGAGAATGTAATGTTTGAACACATGTTCTCAGCAGTATAAAGAGGCTTAAGATATTGCAGAATGTCGATTTAGTTTCAAATCCAAAGCAGGTTAGTCCAGTGCCTTTATTTATGTTTTTAAAATCATAATTTCATAGAAAATAATAATAATTGAGGTTTCTGTTTTTTGGTGTGCTTCTAACGATGTAACTTTTTTTTTTTTTAAGTTACATCCTTATGCAAAATGGATAAATTTATGAAAAACCAAATTGAGCCTTTTACATACAGTAAATTGATTTGTAAAATGACAAGATTTTACAATGATAGTTATTTAAATTTAGTTTTATCTCATTGGATGGAAAGCCACAGTGCATTGTTTGTTTTTAAGTCCTCTCTAATGAAAACATGAAGCCATCAAAATTAATTTGAACTTGGAAACTATACATCCTGATCATAAAAGCAAACCCTTAGAATTTTTAGAAAGAAAATTACATACTTTGAGAAATGAACAAACCTCTCTTTGTAAATCAAGCCATACTATAAAAGTAGACCTGAAGCATCGTATATTGTAGTATTAAGAGTAGCTAAGATGTCCAAACTCCATAAAATTGCAGAAAATCTCATATTGCCTGCTGCATTTGATTATGGTTAGTGTTTTAATAGGCATGGAAGAAAAAAAAAAGTCTTCTTTCTAACGACACAGTATCAAGCCAAATTGATGATGGCTGCTGAGGTTTGCGATCAGATAATTCAGGAAGTGGGGGGTCAACTGAATTTTTAGCATTCAATTTAATGAACCAATAGATGTGGAAAACATTTCCCAGTTCTTATATTTTGAGAAATATGAATACAGTAGGAATAATTCAATCAAAGAAAATATGTTGTTTTGGAAATCAGTACCTGGTCATGCAACAGGTATCGTCTTTTTGATATTTTTTTATGGAGCTACTAAAAGCTATTTCTTAGATTGGACAAAATGTATTGCAGTGTGTAGCGATGGTTTAAAGGCAATGACAAGAAAGAACAGTGGATTTTTGAAAACATTAAAAGCTCAAGGACGGAATGGAGTCACTGCTTCCTTCATAGACAAAAGATTTGGCACAAAAAATATGCTGGAAAATTTCAGACAAATTCTTTGTAAAGCTATAATAATGGTTAATGTTATTAAAAGTCAACCACTGACCATTACAGAATAGGTTTTGCAAAATTATGCGATGAAATGTGCAAAAAGAAAAACTTTCTTCTTTTCCACACAGAAATCAGATGGTTATCGTGGCAGAAAGTTTGGTTAGAATTGTGAAATAAATTAATAATATTTTTCCAGGATAATCAAAAGCCATTCTCAGTGTTTTTACAGAATAATGTGTATTTATTACTGTTGGCTTACCATAACTGATGTATTTTCACATTTATATGACTTGAATATGAATTAACACGAACATGATAAAAACATTATATTAATGACAGGCAAAGTTTATGCTTTCATTAAGAAACTTGATATCTGGATTATTCACTTCAGAGCAAAAATTTGGATATGTTTCCACTAATTTTTGATTATATTGAGAAAAATGTGGATGAAGATACTATTAGTAACCACAGTTTGGATATCATGAAAATGCATTTGTGCGAGCTAAAACTTCAGTTTCTATAGTATTTCCCAGAAGTTTTAAAGAGAAGGGTTATGAATCCATTTAGTGAAAATTTTGTTACAGTTGCTAATTTACCAGTTGAGATTCACAACCAGCTTATCAAAATTTCTGCTGATAAAATGTTATAACAACATTCACATCTGAAGATGTGAAATGAATGTGGAAATTTAGTCACAGAAGATTTGAAAATATTAATCTCTTTCATCCGTATTACCTCTGTGAAAAGCGCTTTTTGTCTGTGTTTGCTCTAAAAACTAAATGTAGAAATCATTTTTTATTACTTGAAAACAATTTGCTTTTGAGTGTTTTTAACATAGAACATAGATTGCTTGTATGGAGAAACTTTTAAATGAAAAACAAACATAACCATCTCATTAATTTATTTTCTTTACTTATAATTGGAAGTAAAATGTTTTTTTTAAAAAAAAAAAATGATTCCATTTTTGGTTGCGTGTGAAGGTATAGACTAATTTTGTGACTCCCCCTTTCATATCACCATGGTCCTTAGATTGAAAAATGCTGCTCTAGTTCTAAGCCCTAGACTAAGTTAAATATGTAAATTTTGTATGCTTCTTCATTGTAATTATGTTGTTCTTTGTGTTCAATAAAATATGAAAATTACAAAGTGAACCATTCATACATTATCACTGAAATACTGTAGTAAAGGTTTTGGCATATTGAAATCTTTCTTAATAATCACAATGTATAATTAGCATGTTTCAAAATCTATAAACAAAATTATGTCTGTGTATTCTTTATTAGAAAATTAAAAAATCTGATGTGGACACGACACGACTTCTTTGTAGATTATTTAATTACATGTACACATTTTTAAAAGTACATAAAATTTTATTTCACTAATAACTTTTGATTTTTTTTTAATATATATTTTTTTATTGTTACTATTGAATTATTATTTATTGTACAATTTTTTTTACAATCACAGGTTAATAATTGTTAATAAATCAATATATTTAAATTAAAAAAAAAAAAAAAAAATATTTCATTAATTAAAATTTTATTTTGTTATAACTCTGGAACCAGTGAAAATAAATAGCACTTATATCGTTGAAACGCTCTCAATGAGGGCTATTATTACTGGAGTTATGAAAAAGTCCAAAATCCAAAAAAATTTAGATTTTTTGGACACTTGGTTCAGTCAATTGCAATCAAAAGGAGAGATTTTCAAAATAGGAGAGCACAACTAAATATTACAGCAGTCCTAAATCCAAAATTTTAACTGCTATGACTAATCGATTTTAAGTTATGCAAGATATATATGTACATATGTCATGCTGAAACTAGTCAAAATGGATTTAGGGATGGTAAAAATGGATATTTCTGTTGAAAACTGATAATTGTAATTTTTCACGATCACAATACTTCATCTACTTCATACAAGGAAGTAAAAAACGCTGTATGATATTCAAATTCACTTCTGTAAGGTTAAAACATTTTTCAAATACAATTTACAAAACTTAATGATTGTATTTATTAATATTGTCAATTTCAAAAATAAAAAAATTTAATTTAATTTGTAAAATATTTCATAATTTTTTTTTATAAGTTTAAAAGATGTTAACAAATTAGTGTTTTGTTAAATTTTAAATTTTTTAAAATTTATTTTGAATCATTAATTTTGGTCATACAATTTTTTCGCAATATCAAACTGTTATTTGTATCACTTATGCTTAGTCTCCAAGCAGGTATTCTACTTGGAAGAATAGTTTTCAAGTAGAATTCCAAGTACCAAGTACTAGTTTCCAAGTAAATATTCAATCTTTATGAATTGTCTTTTCATTATAAACAAGCTATTTTCAAAAAAATAAAACTTTATAACAATTTATATAAGCTAAAAAAATTAAATTAAATCCAAGAAATAAGTAGTTGTATATTAGTATATTTGGGAAAGAACAAGAAAATTAATTTAACATTTCTTAAAAGTTGATTAATGTGGGTATGGCTGGATTATTTCTGCAATGATTGAGCAAAGTTAAATTTACAATCATTTTATTAAGTTTCCTTTACTACAAAAATTCTTAAGAAAAAAGCCAGCAAAAGTCTCATTCTCATAACTTACCTGTTATTGTCTTGACTAGAATTTTTATTTAAAATAAGGCGGAGGAATTTTTTAATAACTTAATTATTCATATTTATATTTAAATTGAAAAAATTTTTAAATAAAAAAAATAATAAAATTGGGAAATGAAATAAAATATATAATAGTAAAAAATAATATATAATAATAACAATAATATATATAATATGTATTATTTATATTATATATATTTATATATAATAATATATTTTATTATAAATATATAATATATTTGGTAAATAAAATTGGGAAATGATTTGTGCCTCTTAATCAAAGGACATTTTTTCCTTAGAAATTATGTAGTATTAAAAATATAACTGGGAAAAAATCAAAATCTTAGTAAAAGATATAGAGTCCCTGATTGGCCTCCTTGACCAAATTGTCATTTTTATCATCAAAATTGTACTTTCTTTTTATTGTTTTAGCCTCCAGAAGAACTACCTTAAGGTATTACTTCAGAGGATGAATGAGTATGTGTATGAATGTAAATGAAGTTAAGTCTGAATAGTCTCTCGTTGATTGTTCCTGAGCTGGGTGGTTAATTGAAACCCAACCACCAAAGAACATCAGTATCCATAATTTTGTATTCAAATATATTAAAAAAAATTATTTTTTTGCCTTTATTAGGATTTGAACCTTAGAACTTCACTTTGAAATCAGCTGGTTTGCTATGATGATTACCACCTGACCAACCTGGTGGGTTATCAAAATCGTCTGTATTTAGATATAAATTCTAAAAAATATAACTTTTATTAAAAAAAAAAAAAATTTTTTTTGTTTAAAAAATATTGTGATACAGCCATAATTCTAAATAAAGTCAAAATATTCTAGGAAGGGAATGAACATTTTTGGATAATTTTTTTTTTCAAGAAATTATAAAAAGTAAAAGTTATCCAAAAATTAAGATTTCTATAATTACATTGATTTAAATCAATTTTTTTTTTTTAATTGTTAACTAACTATTTTTTGTTACCACAGACCATTGAAATGGGATGGATAAAAAAAATTATAGTGGTTTGAAGGCCTATTGATGTAGAAGATATAGATGCCAAAGACTTGCATTTATCCCTTTCCTGAAGCAAGATATAGCTATAAAAAAAAAAATATATTTAAAGCCATGTTGTTTGGAAGTAGGTGAATATTAAATAAACATTTTTTGGTAATGTGTAATTTTAATAAAAAAAGTTTCAACTTTTGTAAGGAAAATTTTAGCCTAAGTGCCACAGTAAAGATTTGAAATTTTATTTTAGCCAAAACATTGTACTTTTTTTTTCCATTTTTTGCAAAAATTTAATATGTTCTTTCCCCCTAAAGGTAGTACATGTGTACCAAGATTGAAGAAATTGGTTAATGGGATTAAGAGTTACAAGATTGAATATGAGCTAACATGCATACATAAGTACATCTCAAATAACATAAGTACTCAAATGTCTGTCTGAAAATGATAGAATGATATTCTGGATTTGGGAGCAAAGGAATAAAACAATTTTTTCACAGATTTATTTAAATATTCCTTTTCCATTTGATTTTTTTTCCATTTTATTTAAATCTGTTTCTTTTATTAAGAAGATATTTTATAAATGTTTTCTTACGGCACAAACATTTAACAATACCAATTTTTTTAGATTTTTTTTTTTTACTGATGTTTATAGTTTCTCATTATAGCTTAGCAGGATATATCAATACAGCCAGAAAATTAAAAATTAGAAAGTATTTTATGAACAGTTGAAGATAATCATCCTACAGAGGAGCTGATTCTGATTAGGGTAATGAAACCTTATCCAGGATTATTTTAATCATTCCCATTGCATGACAACCTTTAGCTCTAAAGATGTTCAAAACAAGCAGTCACCCTGATGTGAATAAAGCTTAAAATCTTTAATATGGTGTTGTGTTCGTATGGTGGTTAAAAAATCTCTATCAAAATGATATAAAATATACTTTCATTTAATTATCTCAAAAAAGATTATTCAATTGTTTTTATCTGAGTATCGGTAACACATTAAAAAATACATAAAATTGTACTTAATAATATTTCTAGAAGAAAATTATCAGCATTGTCAAACTTGTCAAACCAAATACTTATATCTATTTGTGTGAATTTTAAGTAGTGAATGATTAATAAAGAAATTCAGAATATTCTAAGAAAAAAACAAAAAAGTTCTTTCTCTCCTTCCTTTCTCTTTCTAAATATCTCTCATTAACTGTGTATTTATTTAATGCCATACTAAACTACTTCTGATCTCCCAAAAAAACTTGCATTCCTCTACATGATTGCTCTCTCCTATCAGTCTTTATCCTCCAACCC
>JAAAKQ030198386.1:0-11897 GCA_010016005.3 Zanna intricata
AGGTTTCTTAATTAATTTGGACCCGCTAGATGGCGCTGGGTCGAGATATTTGGAAAAGAATTGACGGTCCGATTTGGCTCATATTCAGAATATATATTGGTTACGTGAAAAGAAACATTTTTGCAAAAAATACACCCGCTAGATGGCACCGGTTTACGAAACAAACTAATATACAAACGGGCTTTCTTCTTTTATATATATATATATATATATATATATAAAAGGCAATGTTCGTATGTGTGTCTAAACTAAAAATGTTGTAGTTCGTATTAAACTAAAATAATGTCTGTGTTCGTATTAAACTAAAAAAACTACTGGACCGATTTAAGAGCGACAATAAAGGGAAAAATGGAAGAATGGTGAAAAGGGTAATTTTTTTGAAGTTCCGTAATGATCGGTTTTTTAATGTTTTATCAAACTTTCAACTGCATTCATTTAATCTATATACATACTATTCAAATCTAATAATAGCGAAGCATTGCCGGGTCTAGTATATATATGTAAATGCGTGACATATTACTAAAGTAAATTTATGAAGACTAGTTTTGAGTAAGAGAAGGTTGAGAAAAGCGGTTTCTTGAGTACTCCTGGAGTTGAAAGGCGTAACTGGTGTTTGGTGTATTCTTGAAGTGTTTCGCTGTTGGTTACTTATAGACGAAGTATTGGTGCATAATCGTACGAGTAGGCAAAGTTTTCTGTTGTGCCGTTTTTGTGATATTAACGTTTTTCGGTTGTGTCGTGGTATAGCCATAAGAACCAAGAGGCAACATAACCTCTGCTATTAGTGAATTTATTCTAAGTCAATAGACTTGTCTTAACAGACTGTTTAGTGTAGTTTATAGCTGGTAAACAACCTGTGACGTCACTTCAGGTGAGTGCATTTATTTGACCAAGTCCTACTCGACTTTACGTAGGGAAACTTACTTCTTCCATATTTCTGCTCCCGTTGGATATTTTTCCAAATCCTCTTGGATCTTTACCGATCCCTCCCCCCTGAGCACCCCTCCCACCAAAAAACCTGACCTCAGATTGTTGTGTTAAATAAATTATTGTGAGAAAGCTTGATATCCGTGTTGGTTATTTACGAAACATGTTCTCACTATAGTTGGCGACCGTGATAGTATTGTTAAAAATTGTGACGAAGTCGATATCGTGTTATATACGAATCATTCGCTCACATCAGAATTTGAAAATTGTTTAAAAGTTTTATTTTAATATTTTCATATCCGATGAAATTTTTAGTTACAATAGACGGGAGAAAAGCCAATTTAAAAGTTAACAACATTTGACGATGCTACGGCAATATAAAATTCTATTTTCAATAATAATCATCAGTTATTCATTTCCAGTTAGTAAATCAATAAAAAAGTATTTTTTATTTAAAAAGAGAATTCCAAATAAAGATTGGAAGGTCCTTGTCCTTTGAGATGAAAATGAATATCTCAAACGATTTGGGTAATCAAATTTTATGAGTATTTGTTGAAATTTTTTTCTTATAATGGCATCTGAACATTAAAATGACAAAAAAAGATAAAATCATTAAAAAGATTAATAGATTTATTTTTCGTCATGAATGTTCATTGAAAAATATTCAAATGAAGTCGTAACAAAGAACAACATTTAAACAGAATTTAAATCATATAAATTGCAATTTATCTGCTTAAAATAGGTTTATTCTTTAAATTTCTATTTTCGATAAATTACGTTGTTTTTTTGACGCGTAATCCTATACAAGAATGTGATTTATCCAGCAACTGAAAATTTTAGTACTCCAATATATTTTAATTTATATGCGAAGATATTTTGTTACTGTTCATTCTATACCGAAATTTTTTTTTCTTTTTCCAACGTTAGGTATTACATCAGAGGATGGATGAGATGAATGATTTGTAGCGTGTGTGAAAATGCCATGCCTGACTGGGATTCGAACCCGGGACCTCCAGATGAATGGGCGAGACGTTACCACTCGCGCCATAGAGGCCGGCATTTTTATGTATCTTTATCTGTTTAGCCTCCGGAACTACCGTAAGGTATTACTTCACAGGATGAATGAGGATGATATGTATGAATGTGAATGAAATGTAGTCTTGTACAATCTTAGGTCGACCACTCCTGAGAAGTGTAATTAATTGAAACTCAACTACCAAAGAACACCGGTATCCACGATCTAGTATTCAAATCCGTATAAAAAAACTATCTTTACTAGAATTTGAACCTCTTGACTTCAAAATCAGCTGATTTGCGATGTCGCGTTAACCACTAGACCAGCCCGGTGGGCATTTATATATATCAGACGATCACTAAAAGTACCCTCGAAATTATTCTATTTTTATTATTTATTTTATTTTTTGTTAAGAAATCGTTTAGAGTGCTCCCATAATTGATTGCCACTTTAGAAATATTGATCGGTATGACATGATCCCAGATGTAATGTTAAATTCTTTATAATTTCTTTTTCTTTTTACAAATAAATTCATCAAATAAGCTCAAAGCTCGTATATGAAAATTTGGAACGAAAATTTTGTAACATATAAAAAATACTATGCCTGACCTGGGATTTGAACGCAGGTATTAGGGTATGAAAGACAGAGATGCTACCATTTTATCGTGAGTTTGAACGGTAGGGTGACAGAGTGGTTGGTGTGTTTACTGGGATGGAGGGGTTTTGTTATTTTAAAAAAAATTCGAGGGATATTCATAACGTAACAGCTGTTTGGTCATTAAAAAAATCAATTCGTGAGAAAAGGTTTTTACTTACAATTTTATTTTACTAAATATCTACTACATTTTTCCACATAATCGCCATTCAGTTTTAAGCTCTTCCCTAACGCTACACTAATTTCTTTAACCCCTCTGCGTAGAAATTCGTCGACTGGGGAATCGAACCGGTTGACAACGGCAGTCTTGAGTTTCCCGTCGTTTCAAACCGTTGACCACATTGACAGAAGTTCACGTTGACATAATTTTAAATACTTGACGGCCAACCGTTATAATTGCGTAAATATCACAAGTTTCGTATAATTAACATTGATATTTTAATTATT
Source organism: Zanna intricata (assembly GCA_010016005.3). Taxonomy (NCBI): domain Eukaryota; kingdom Metazoa; phylum Arthropoda; class Insecta; order Hemiptera; family Fulgoridae; genus Zanna; species Zanna intricata. Next base: position 3,045 of record JAAAKQ030198386.1, read on the forward strand.
GAATTATTTTTTTATGTTACAAATTTGACGAATAACTTGGGTTCCTGAGGATAGAAATTAATTACGAAAGCGCTCGAAAGTTGTTGGTAAGCGGTTTTTTATATATTGACTATAAAATTAAATAAACAAACAAAAGAATGTTTTATACGTATCGTTTATAGTGACCTCCAAGGAACCGACGATTGTAGGTCATTATAACCGATAGTCACTGTAACCGTTGTTTAGATAGCATAGGATTACTACCTTAATAAGTTATCTTCACGGCTATTCTGATACAGTAAAATAATAATAATAGTAATTTATTTCCGTTATAAAATAATATAAAGAACAATATTCAATTATTGCATATGTATTTAATTATTGCAATATGTTTTTATTGCAATAATTGCATAAAAAACATATACAGTAATAAATACAAATACCGGAAGTGTAAAAGAAGTTAGAGAAAAATTATAACAATTACTTTTTCTGAAAAATGTCGAATATTTTGCGTGCTTGGTTACTAAAATAATCTGGGAGGGGCAGGTAGTACCTTAGTGTAATCAGGGATGGGATGGTAAAACATTAGAGTAATCAGGTATAGATAGGGCAGTGAAGCGTTAGTGTAATCTTGGAAGAGGAAGTAATACTTTAGTGTAATCATAGAAGGATCGGTGGAATTTTAGTATAAACATAGAGTGGTCGGTGAAACTTTAGTGTAATCTGTAACCACGAATGTGATCGTCATTGGATTATTTTTAGCGTCTTTTCTGAAGGAATTTTGAATCTTATTTAGATGCCACGATGATCGATTAAAAGAGCGGGATTATTTTTTTCATATTTTAGAATAATGCAACTATTTTTCGCATATTTGACTGTAATGTTCCGATTTTTAGCAAATCTGTATATAATTCTCCAGTAAACTTAGTCAATAATTAGATGAATTACACTGGATACGTAAAATAAAATAGTGTACTCGCACGATGTAATACTCTCACAGCAAAAGATTAATAACGGAATTCGACTGGTTCAGTTTACAATAATATGGTACAGGAAGAAGATTAAATAAAAAACAAGAAATATAATACATACGTAGGTAAAAAGGAAAAGTGGACTTATTTTAACCGTCAAAATATTTCTGTAACTACGATGTAGATAATGACTAGTTACTTCCGTCCGTCATTATAAGGGATAAAATGTTGTATTGCAGTAGAAATAATAAGTCATAATAACCGATATGTACCAAATTAGCCAAAGATGCATGTCACTAAATCCGATGTCAGTATGAACTATATATATACAATTGTGATCAATAAAGTATGGAAATCCTTAAAAACTTCTCAATCATTAAATATGAAAAACGAAATTTAGCAAACCCTCCTCTCTCAAAATGATTTTTACGGTATGAAAACACCACACCCCAAGCCACCAAGAAGTCTCCTTAGGGTAGAGGGGGAATTAAAGAATTTCCGACAGATAGGTTAGGATTATGAAAAATAGTTTTAATACCTTTACTTCACGTATTCATCAACCTAGTGCAATACATTAAGGATTAAAATATCATACGTTGCATTAATACAATAATCTAACTTATTGTAGAATTTTTTAATACGAAGCGTGTTTTTAAAGTAAGCACCGTTTTGAAATCAAGCCGATGCAGCGCTGTAGTCGGTGTCTTGCGCATGCGCATTGTGTACCTACGTCTGTTGGCAAGCCACAGACGCCATTATGGCCAAAAATCGGTCGTTTTTACATTTATTTTTGCGTATTTAAAATGCCTCTGCCGATTGACAATCCCACCGACTGTGAAATACGTACCGTTATTCGTTTTCTGTGTGCTAAAGGCGAAAAACCGTTTGAAATTCAACGTCAGATTTGTGAAGTCTATGGACAAAACATTACGAGTGATGGAACGGTACGGAAACAGGTTTGAGCTTTCAAGAATGGCCGAACAAACGTTCATGACGAGGAACGTAGTGGGCGACCTTCAGTGATCACTGACGATTTAGTGCAAAAATTCGATGAAAAAATTAAATAAAACAGACGCTTCACGATATCTTCATTATCATTGGAGTTCCCTTAAGTTTCATGAAGTGTTCTTTACGAAATTGTTGTTAGTGAACGGTTAAAGTACCGAAAATTGTGCTCACGGCCGTGTTGCAGTGGCTGTTAAATCAGGCGGAAAATTTTTATGACGATGGAATACAAAAACTTGTGGTTCGGTATAATAAGTGCCTTAATATTGAAGGCAACTATGTAGAAAAGTAGATTAAGATACTATACTAGCTTTCATGTAAAAATAAAATAATTATGAAAAGTCTCTTTGTTTTTTTTTTTTTTTATTTCAAAACGGTACTTACTTTAAAAACACGCTCGTAGAATCTTTTCATAGAGAAAAATTATTTTACAAAAAAATAGACTATTTTTATCTTAGAATAAGTATTCTGTGATGGTGTTTTTTAATTATTAAAATTTAAAAAAATTTTAATTTTTATCTGAAGATGCAAATGGTCTTTTGATTTATAAAACATTGAATGTTTTAAGGTCTTTCCAAATATATATCGCTAATTTTATGTATTCAGATCGTGAATTCTGTATTTGGCTAACTTAATTATTTTATATATGTGGTTGCAGTTACCAAATGTGATCACGCCAAAAATATTGTATAAATTAAAAAGAAATTGCAATTTTTTATTTTTTTTGTCTAAAATAAACACATACAAATGATTTTATGAATCCCATTTCGATTCTAGAAATTCAAAATGGTCCAAAGTATTTTTTTCTTTTCGTCCCGAACATTATGGGTAACGTTTACATAATTTTAACTACTTTGTCGTTTCCCAAATGTTTTTCAGTTTCTTGTTCTATTGCTGTTGTTGCCTTTCTTCTTTCGTCGAAAATATTTATCCATTCACAAAATATTTTTTTGGATAAAAAATTTGTGGTTCAAATACGACATTTGTCATATATCGGAGTGGTCGAAGGATACATTATCTCATTAGATGTGGTATTTAAAATATTAACAATAAATAAACAAATATTTGATATAAAAAATCTCTAATTATATCAGCTATAACAAAAAAAAAGAAAGAAATGGCGGCCGTTTAATATTTTTCACGGCTAGTTTCAAAAGTGGTATACACTATTTCTTAAATCACTGCTCAATAGTGAAACAGTATAAAAAATATATATATATACATATATATATATATTTTAGCAAATGTACTTGGCGTGTTTTGTTAATAAATTAACAAAATTTATTAAAAAATATTTTTGGCCGATACCGGCCATTATTTTTGGCACCGTAACGGAAAACTTATTCTAAAATAAAAATAGTTTATTTTTTTGTAAAATAATCTGTCTCCATAAAATAATGCTATTGTAAACTTGGCGTAGGCCCCATTTTTTAATTAAATGAAACATATGAAAAATATTAAATAGTCACTATTTTGGTTAGGATTATACTAGTCTGAAATTTGTAATTCAAAATTGTTTTTTAATGCCCTTTAAGTTGCTAGTCACAACCGTTTCATTTTAGTGCAAGTTGCCCCTCTCACGGGGCTTAAGCAAGTAATAATATCAAATTGATAGATGGAACTTTTGGAGGTAAGGAGTATTTACTAAATTTAATTTTTTTATGTGTCCCGGTTTAAATGTTATTTAAGCATACCCATATATATATACATATATATATTAATAAATTAATATATATTTTATTTCGATGGTTATTATTCAATTACATACTTGTTTTCCAGTGCTAAAAAAGAGAAAAATACAGTGATTTACGTAACAATAAAAATATGGCAAAAAATTGCATGTCTAAACCTCCAATATTTTTTTGTAATTCTGACTTTTCTCTCTTTTTTCTATTTACATTTTGCTGTCAAAGAGCGTTACATACTCTATAAATATACGTGTTTTTTTATTCCTAAATATACGGTATATTTAACATTATCAGAATTATTTTTTTTCATGTTTGTACATTTGTACAACATTCTTCAATTAAATACTTAATTATTTTTGCAGTGGATATCCTCTCTCTCCCTCACTCTCTCTCTCTCTCTCTCTCTCTCTCTCTCTCACACACACACACACACACACACACACACACACACACACACACACACACTCACATACCCACCTCTCCCCCTCCGCAAAATCACGCACTCTCTCTCTCTCTTTTAACCGTGAATGTTTACCATTAATTTCTTTTTTCTATATCCATTTTCAACCAGGTGGAAAATCAGAATATTTTACTCTTTCGATTGCTGTTTAAGTCGGAGCATTTTTCTTTGATAACTTCATCGATTCCTCCGAGTAAATATTAAAATGAAGTGATTATTTAACTCTCTTTATACCGTCATTTGGTTTTCCTAATCTCTTGCTTTTATTGCGATTTGATTCTTGTAAAAATTATTTTAAATAATTAAATTTAATTCTCAAACATGCTCCAATAACAATTTTTAAATTTCCTTTTACAATCAACCTAAACATAAGTTACTTAATGAAAATGTTACAACAAATCAACAGTAACAAGTAAAGAGCAACAAGGATTTCATAATTTTTTTTTTTCATTTTTTTCTTAGGAAGAAAAAAAAGACAAACGTTTATCTGTTACCCTTTTTATCGTGTTAAATATAATATTGGACATCGACTTTCAAAATTCACCCGAAAACGAGTTTTATTTAATTATAAAAAGTGAAAAAGATTTAAAAAATTTAACTTATTTAACTTACTCAATTATCATCTGCATAGAAAAAAATAATTGTTGATTTCAGAAACAAAAAGAATATTTTAACTTGTCTTTCTTATAATATCTCTTCAGGTTTAATAAATCTGAAACTTATTTACTATGTATTAAATTGATGTAAAGTGAATAAATTTATATTTTCATAAAAACATTTCAATTTCATGCTGCAAAAAAATAAAATTGTTTTAAAATTCTAGTATACCTTAGTTAAACGAGGATTTAATCGGATCAATATTTAAAATTTTTACCTATTCGTAAGCACTACTAATTAAGTTATAAGTTAATGGTAATTTATCTAACTGTTTGAAAACCTACAATGAAATAATGAAATTCGTTGCTAATCCTGATAACACCTAAATAAATTTTCTTTATGCTTCACAGTAGTCTTTTAATTTTTTTTGCTTAAACGTGAGTACTGCAATACAAATCAGTAAGTACAGTAAAAGATTCACATAACTTATATCAACAAAAAGAAAACAAAATGACGCCGGCAACGTACTTCAGATTTCATCCAAGATTGAGAATATATTAGATCCGTCTAAGATTGCATTTTACAAAAAAAACTGCACCTCAACCCATCAGTTTTCTAGAGAGATGGGCCTCTTCATTTAATTTAGGTAAAACGTCCGTTATATCATTAACATACAATATTTTTATTCGATACGTTTCAACAAATCAGGCGAAACATATGGTGAAAGTTACATTTAGCTGGATCCTAACAAGATTCAGAGATTTAGAAACTTCAATTGAATTCATAGCACAATTGTTAAAGATCAATATTGTCAAAAAGCAATTAGAAAATTTCTTGAAGTTTAACGAAATGGAAAATTTTAAGTTATAATCAGATTAAGTGTCAGTTAAATATTTTTTTTTAAATTTATAAGTGAATAACTATAAAAAGATGATGACATAGTTGTTTTTGATGCACGGCTTACACACACTATTAATTTTAAATATTAATCATTTTATTTAAATACAATATATTTTCGTTTATTTAATTCAGTAATTTTAACTAAAGCGCGCGCGTATACCTATTAAATTTACGCGGGTGCGCTGGTACTAGCAGCGACGTTCGGCACTGACTTAATTAATATAATTTCACAAATTAAATAGAACAAATTTCGCTTGTACGGTCGACAACTGGTGTAGCCTCGAGGCTTAACGCACCAGGTAACGAGTCGCTGGGCGGTCGAATTCGAGACCAGACCGAATTACTTTTTTAACTTCAAATATTATTAATCTGCAGTGGGAAGAACTGTCCATCTTAGTCAAGGGCATCCTGTGGATCAAGACGGAGGCAGCAACGGTTTGGGGACAGGACTGATTGTGAGGATTCAGTTGGCGGCTTTTTTTTTTATAAGTTAGAGTTAAGGTTTTTCTATATTGTTTTTTACGTAGTTTTAGTTTAATTATCGTGTCCATAAGTGAATTTTCTTTTCTTTGTTCTGGACACTTTGGTGGTGTCCTCGACGCAAGGTGATTAAACTGCAGCTCTCCTTTCTAGTTCTGGTTATCATGTATATACAAAGGGTGCACTGGTTCACTGTTTTTAAACGAACATCCAATTATTGTGTTGTTTCTCTTTTGTTTTTATTTCATGACTATTATAATTGTATAACCTTTTCTTTGTTGTACGTTTTTCTGTTGTATGCCTTTTTCTTCTTCTGTAATATTTTAAAAATATGTTAGCATCTATCCTTAACCGTGTGGTTGCAACTACAGTACTACAAGGACTACTACGTGAAGGGCAACAACATGGTATTTGAAAAAATAAACAGAAATAAAAAGGGAAGGCACTAAAATATTCTGAGCGCCCGAGTCGAATCATTCGACGACTAGAGGCAGGGAGACAGCCCAATTGCTGAGAATGCCTTGGTCCGGGACACACGCAAGAGTGGGTCGGGATATTTCCCTGGACGCATGGGGGCCCCTTCAGGTTTGAGAGGGTCACGTGATGTGGGGGGGAGGGTGGCCTCCCCGCATCACGATGGTAGGTTAAGGGGTAGGGACGAAAAGGGCAGTTCCCCTGAGGAGGGGCATTTCGGCACTCCGAAAAGCGGAGGGTCGAGATGCTCCGATGAGATAGGGGAGACCCCGATGTGAGGATTTCTAACGACCGAAGAAAGGGAGGCAGTAGGTGAATCTGCTGCCACGGCACTGAGGAGCGGCTGATGACATGCCTAACGGTGGTTCAAGCTGCTCCGTGGATGCTTAATGAAAGAAACAAAATTAACTCGTATATATTGTTAATTTATTTATTACGACCGCTGCTTATAACGTCGCAATATGGCACTAGTTTAGAGCATTTTTTGGTGTTGGGATGCGATTATCAAAAAATTTTTGCGAATATTATTTTTTAATTTTTGACAAATGTACCTAAGAAAAATAAGATCTTAATTAGGCGAAATCTTGAGATACTGAGGGTGACCTTGCTCTGCAGCCTCACCCACTTGATCTTTTAATTTGAAAATTGAATGGCATAAATGTTCCTTATGTAGGAGTAATCTGACCAACTGTTGTACAAAATCGGTCCAGTAGTTTTGGTGGCTTAGAGGCCAACACCGAACACACCCTCGTACATACAAACATTAATATCCGGAAAATTTCTATCCGGTTTTTTAGAATCCTTAGATGTCAAAACGTGAAGATCCGATGTAAACTGCATATGCCCAAATTGGACTAATTATAATATTTTACTTTCTAGAGCTATAGCGCTCTCTAGATGAAAAAGTAAAAATGTTTTTATAGGCAGTAAGATTGATAAACTTCAAAATAGTTTAAAGAAAAATATATGTAAAATGTAGATATTTCCAATTAACTATATTACTTTTTAAGAATTTTCATGAAGTTTGCATTACTTTTCTATAAATAACACAAGATTTAATTACAGTAAACGTTATAATTTAATTAAAAGTTTTTAATTATCTTAGTATTTATTTATGACTCAAATAAAAACTCAATACATTCAAGGTAATTAATTCAGCCATGGTATTTACGAGGTGAATAAATTACTATATATCATTTTACAACCTCCTAAATAATTGAACTACACTACTACTTGAATTGAACTACTGCTAATTGAACTACCTTGAAAATAATTGAACAACAGCCTAAAAAGTAATTCGCTATACTTGTGATAATAAAAATTTCCAATAATAACTGTGCTAGCCCACCGGGCTGGTCTAGTGGTTAACGCGACATCGTAAATCAGCTAGATAGAATTAGCGACATCGAGAGTTCTAAGGTTCAAATCCTAGTAAAGGTAGTTATTTTTATACGGATTTGAATACTAGACGTGAATACCGGTGTTCTTTGGTGGTTGAGTTTCAATTTACCACACTTCTCAGGAGTGGTCGGCCTGAGATTATACAAGACTACACTTCATTCACATTCATATATATCCTCTGAAGTAATACCTTACGGTAGTTCCGGAGGCTAAAACAGAAAAAGAGGTAATAATAGCTGTGCTAAGTTGTTAATTTACATAATATGACGTAAAAGTGCTCAGTACTTTCCATTTAAAAATAACTTATAATAGTAATTATCTGTCAGCCTCAACCTCCTGGTTGCCAGGTGTTAACAGGTATGTTATTCTGAATTATTTACGCTCATCGTGTTTTTCAAATAATTATATACTAAACTGAAGTTTAATTTTTTCTGTACACAATAATACATGGTAGCCTGTAAAAAAAAAAATGGACACCAGTAGTGGTTGCCATTATTTTAACTTTCTCGTTCACAGTCATCCAGACATTCAGTCTGGATGACTGTGAACAAGAAAGAAGGAATGCGTACGCTGCTTTATGTTGTAAGTAAGAATGCAGCGCGACTGTTACAGATATAGTATGTTTATTTTGTTTTTCAATTAAAGTCATTGACAATAAATTTTAGTAATTACTTCAAATAATGGCAACCATTACTTGCGATCATTTTTTTTACAGGCAACCATATGTTATCGTGTACAGAAGATATTAAACTTCAATTTAGTATATAATTTTTTTTTTTTTTTTGAAAAAAAACGCGGTGGGCGTTAATAATTAACAATTAACAATAACATACCTGTTTACACCTGGCAACCTGAAGAATTCGGGTGACTGAGAGCTGGCAACCATTTTTTTTTTTTT
>JAAAKQ030198397.1:0-11897 GCA_010016005.3 Zanna intricata
TGTCTTTTTTCTACCCAATGAGATCTTTGCTGTCAGCATCATTCAGTGATTGTGTTTGGCCGGCAGTGTTTGCTAGTTTTTGATGATCTTTGATGATCAATTTGTTATTGGTTCTGATATTACAGTTATCATTTTCATAAGTTTGCATTTATGAAGATAGAGCTTTTTTAAAACATTTTTCATGGACTGAATTGAAGAAAAATTTTTTATAAAATATAATGATTCTTTGATGTATTATTTTTAAGTATTTACATATTGAATATGTATTACTAATTAGCATGGCAAATTGCAATCTAGCAGGAAAATATATTTATTAATTATGTTTCGCAAACTGCTTTTATTTATGAGCTTTGTTAAGAACTTTAGCAGAGATGTTCTTTTCAGTTTTTATTTAAAAAAAAAAAAAAATTAAGAACATTAAAACTGTAGAGATTTATTTCTGCCATGGTAATTGAAGCAAAAGGAACTATTCTTCTTGTATTTAGTATAATCAGATAATAAAACTGTTATTTTGTTACATTATTTGATCAGATTTAAATTGTAAATTTACATTTTTGAATAACTTAAATTAATAATATTATTTACCTATATTTTCAAATATTATTGTATCATTAATTTCATTTTTAATTGCATACTGCACAGTGCAAATAAAAATGTGATAAGAGCCAAAGTCTGCATCTATTTTATTAAGAGTATGGAGACAATCAATGTTAACATTCCTCATAGAAATAACAAACAGAAGCTTTAAAAAACCCATTTAAGAACATTTACAGACATATTAATATAAAAATTAATTTTACCACACATTAGGGAAAAGAAACAGACATTATTTTGAATTATAAAGAAACATATATTTGGAATAATCGAAAAAAGTGTGAGTGATAAACTACTTGAAAAAATACACTTAATAAAACAGCATTGTAGATATGATTAATGAATAAGAAAAATTTGAACATAGCATGAAGGCTTAAGGAAATACATTCGATTATAATTAATTATATTTAAAAATATATTCAAATGTTTAGTATCAAATCAGTATAGGGTCATCAAAAAAGGTTGCAGCAATAAAAAAAAAAAAAAAATTATGTTTCTCTGTGTAATTGAAGTATTATTGGAACTGTAAAGTAATCCAGTTTTATTTAGATGTGACAGGCCATGACTTTGAGCCAATAAGCACAACTACACCACTGTTAGTCAGTGCATTGATGACAGTTCAGCAGAAACCACTGTGCTTTCTGTGGTTAGCAGATTATAAATTGGTTATAACTGTTCAACGGACCTTTCGGTACATTTATGGCTCATGCAAACAACATTAAATGGTGGTATGAGCAGTTTAAGGAATATGGTGAGTGAAAAAATTTCCCAGATAGTCCAAAACAAGTGCTAAAGCAGTTAAACACATACGCAAAGTTATTTAAGAAGCCCTAAAAAACCAATTTCTAGCCAATGTTTTCAGTTAGGAATTCCAAAGACAGCTATTCAAAATGAGTTGCACAAATTTTTTTGCCTTCATGGTTACAAAATTCAGTTTGAACATCAAATTAAACTTACAGATCTACCTAAATGTGTTGAATTTGCCGCTAAAATGCATAATAACATTGATGATGACGAAAAATGTTAAAAACCCATTATATGTTTACACATGAAGCAACTTTCCACGTCAGTATTTGTGTCAACCAGCATAATTGTTGGATATGGGGATCTCTGCAACCCAATGAAATTATTGAGTATGTCAGAGATTCCCCAAAAGTAAACATGTGGTGCAATTTGATGTCATATTGTGTGATGTTTATTTACATATGCTACAAGTTGGCCAAATTGAATAAGTAGCGTTGCTGTAATGTTTCAACAAGATGGTTCACCTCCACATTTTAACCTAATAAAATATTCGCATTCTCAATGATAAAAATTGGATTGATAGGTCCTATGCTTTGGCCTTCAAGAAACTCAGATTTGACACCCATAGGCTATTTTGTAATAAGGGGGTATGTTAAAAACATTGTCTACAGTGAAAAAATTATAATACTTACTTAATTTTTTCACTGTAGACATACAACATTTAAGATAATGTATTGCCACAATTATGCCTGCAATGATCTAGCAGACCTGGGAAGTTGATTATTGACTGGATGTTTGCAGAGCAACCAACAGAGCTCATATTGAAACATTGTGAGGTTTGTAAAAAAACTTTTTCAGTTGGTGAATTTAAAAAAAAAAATTGCTTGTTTGTCTCTAGTAGTTTCCGAGATACAATTTTTTTTGATGAACCTGCATTTTCTGTCTATCGACAGAGTGAATGATGTGAATAAAATGAAGTAGTTACTTTTACTCAACTCTTTTTAAAATAAGTAATTTGGTTGAAACTAATAAAGCAGCCAGTACTGACACTCTATTATTTAATCATGTTATCGAGAATTACAAGTAACTACTAAGGTTGTGTAAGAGTCAAGTAATTTTGAAAACCTAAGTAAGTTTTGATTTTTTTTTTAACTGTGTAAAATGCTTGTGTTACATTTAGTTATAACTATGGCTATGTATATGCAAATTCATGAAATGAGAATATATAGAGTAAGGCGATAATAGAAAAGTTCAAAGTATTATTGTGATTTGAGAGTGAAGATATTTATTTCTTAGCAGAATTTATCCTTACATTTGGTCATTGATCAAGGATTCCAGTTCAGTACAGCTAAAGACATTGGAGTTCATCACCCTAATGTATGCAGGACTGTAAGTTTTGTAATGAATCGCATCATTAAAAAATCAAATGAATAGATCCATTTCTCTAACCTAGTCAGATAAATAAAAGGAATAATGTTTTGTGGCAAACGTGTTATAATTTGTTGGTTGTATTACAGGCATTAGACTGTATATTGAGATAAATAAGCTGACTCCTTGTTTGTTAATAAGAATATAAATGGAAAAGGATGCGCTAGTATAAACGTGTAGGCTACAAGCAATGCTAATGGAAGTTTTACTAGAATCAGTAGTGAATTGCCAGGAACCATCCATGTCAGGATTTAGAGACTCATTTCAGTTTAGAGATATAATTTCATAGTATGACAGGGTTAGCTTCTTTGTTGGGAGATTTGAACTGTGGAATTTATTATTGGTTGAAATTCTGTAACTCAACTTTTTTTTAGTTGTAAGTAATTTAACTTCATCTATTCTTTGAAACTGAGAACTCTTTCGTTTCATCACTCTGAAAATGTTTTACACCTGTTTGTCTCGAATTCTTTTGTTATTTCCCTTATAATGAAATTAGTTCCCTCTGTCAGAATATCATTGTTCTATTTCTTGTATGTTAAAGAGAGAATCTGCAACTGATATGACAAGAATACTAATCAATCAGACTTTGTGTGGTAAAGACCCACTTGACTCTGGAAACGACCAAAACCAGTTACTACTTAATTCATACAATTACCACACCTAGTGACTGTTGTGGAATTATGTGCTGTATTTTTTTTTGACATGGAGTAATGCTTCATGCTACTAAGATGAAATAATAGCTAATTATTACTTGAGTGAAGCTCCTTGCTTTTATTCATCTCACTACTGTTACTACATGTCACTACTGTTCAATGTATATTTATACTCTGTTATAGATTAGTTACATTCTACTTCAGTAACTACAATAGTAAGAGTATCTCTATAATTTTAATATTTTTAATTACTGTTGATTTTTAAGATAACAGTAAGTGAAAAGAAATTAATTTAAATAAAATTGAACAGCATTTCAAAATTTAATTCTGAAATCAGTTCTTGCCTTTATCCGATAAACAACTACTTGTTCAAAATTTTGAAAAAAGTGTCTTTGTGAAGCTGTTTTTGATTACACTTGCTGTAATTTTTTTCTCATTAAATATTTTGTTAGATTCACCTTGTCTAATTCTGTAAAATGTGTGCAGTGTTCAATAAATTACGATAAATATGATTATATGTTTTTGAGCATCTTATAGATGCTCATAATTAATTTCTTTCAAATTCAATACATTTTTTAATTCTTTTTTATGTTAACTTATCTCAGGTACATTGAAAACCTCACTTATCTACGATTAAAATTGATTAACATTTGTGCAGTTATTTGTTTATCAACTGTTTATTATTTTTCTGTTTGTATCATTTATTATTTATATGCCTATTAGGGTCAACAAGTATAGAAATGGAATGTGTAAGTGCTGATAGTGATGATTTTGATGAAAAAACTACTGATGTATTAAGATTATCTACACCAACAGATGGACAAAGTAATAAGCAGAGTGTTTCTTGGATTTTAGCCATGCAACAGGTATGTAAAACATTAACATCTAAGATTTAATTTTGTTTTTACATCCTTGTACTTGTTATCACAAAAAATTTCAGATTTTAATGGATTATCCATTTTTTGACCATCCCTGTATCCATTTTAACTAGTTTTGGCATGTACATCTGTACATATCCCTACATACATATTTCTTATAACTCGGAAACAATTACCCGTAGAATGTTGGAATTTAAGATTTAAGACTTGTAACATCTAGTTGTGTACCTCCCCTTTTGATTGAAATTGACTGAACCAGAAGTGCCTAAAAAAGCCCAAAATTAAAAAAAAATTAGATTTTGGGCTTTATTTTAATTGCAGTAATAAGCCTTCATTGCGAGCTTTTCAATGATATATCATAAGCAGTTCTTATTTTCATTGGTTCAAGAGTAATAGCCAAATAAAATTTTAATTAATGAAATAATTGGAACATACAAGGGTAGACATCAGTTCAATTCAGACTACATCTCCTTTTTCTCTTTTTTTTTTAATTTATTTAAAAAATTTGTTCTAATTTAATAATAATTATTAACCTGTTAATTGTAAAAAAAGAACTTTTTCTATGAATAATAATAACAATAATAAAAAAAAAAATTATGACAAAAAATCAAAAGTTAAAGTAAATAAAATTTTATGGGGATTTAAAATTGTGTATACGTAATTTAATAGACATTATTACATATGTGTATAAATAATAGAGTTGGTGAAATATCTGATTATTTAATATTAATTGAAAATTACAATTTAGAATCATATTTTGTAATATTCATACAAGGAATTCATGCGATGTCCACATAAGATTTTTTCAGTTAAGCTTCTATCTTTTAATCAAAGTTTTTCATCAACCTTACTGATGTTTCTCTTAAGTTACAAACTGCAATCAGTATTAAAATTACAGTTACAAATATATGGGATTAGAAAGTAGTAAACGAATTACTTACTTTTATACATCAGCAGTGCAGTTGTTACAATATTTTGGTATTTGTCATGTACAAGTTAATACATATTTTAACTATGTCTGAAAATAATTATTCACAGCAATTTCATAATTTTAATATTCATATTGTAAATTTCCTGTAATGTTAAACCTAAACTAATAATTACTTAAATATTATCAATTAATTGAAAGATGTTATATTTAAAATGTATAAACATAGAACTTTAAAAATAAATAGGATCAATAAAGACATGATTTTACATATAACATGCATACAATTTTTATAATATAATAATACAGATTTTGACTGAAAATTTTGATATTTTTGGATTAGCTAGCTATAAATGCAGGTATGTGTGTCGGGGACTTACTTGATGCACGATTCAATTTCAGTCATCATCGTGGATAGTGTCACGCTTGCTTTTGTTATTGAGAATTTTTTTTTCTTTTTTAACCTCTTGAACCACAATTAAGTATATTGTTATTGAGAATTGTTTTTGAAAATAATCAACATTTTTCGATCACCAAAATACAATATGCGTTTAGATTACAATTTAATATCAGGTGTCATAGAATCATTCATTCTTGGAATGATACTTTATTATGAAAAGAAAACTTTAAATCCATAGATTCTGTGTTAAAACAAAACAGGCTGGAGCAGTAAACATAGATCAGTGAATGTTAAAGCTGATGAATGAAACAGTCCCTTCCTATTGTTCAGTGTAGAGACATCACATTTCAGATCAAGATTAAGAAGAATTCTGATCTAAACTTTCATCCTTACGAAATGATGATTGCACATCAAGTAAATTTGACTGATTTGAAAAAACATAAATCTTTACACAGAAGCCATGCTCAAAATGAAAAAATTGTGGTTGGACATAAAGTGCATTTTCACCTGATTAGTAAGTAACAATTTTCTTAATAATATATATATTTTCAATTTATATAAACAATTGTTTAATATTGAACATATGATAACTTTATTCATAACCCTCTTAATTCTGAAGATGTTACTTTAGTTGCCATTTTCCAGAATAATTGGCCTGATGTTCTTTATTGCTAGACTCTAACAATAGCACAAAAAAAAATAAGATAAGTGAAGATCAGTTTTGTAAACATTGATATCGCACTTAAATCTTTCTTATTTGATTTATTCAAGAACTAAATTTGATGGTTTCAATCTAAGTCAAGTTTTGCAAAATTTTGTTAACTAACATTACAGATATTAATTTATTAAATAACATAGATACTTTACCGTGCTGTCATTTTAGCAACTTTTTCTTCACAATATTTTTTTATTTTATTTTAACAAGATATTTAAACATAATGACATTTTAAACATTTGTATTTCTAATTGTACATTGTATTTATAATATGAGTACACTACTTACCAGATTACCCTGCCCCCTCCCTGTCTTGGCGAAGTTCCCAAGAACTGACACCAATATTTTTTGAAACGTACATATTCACTTGCATTTACAAAATCACATACTGGTACCATACACAACAGGATCACACTTTATTTTTCATATTTTATATATAAAATTGAAGATTTTTACAAAATTAAAATTTTTCAATTCTATATTGTAACGATAAATACAATACATTGCTAACCTGTAGCAATAAAACTACCAGCCTCCGTGGCTGAGTGGTAGCGTCTCAGCCTTCCATCCCGAGGTCCCGGGCTTGAATTCTGGTCAGGCATGGCATTTTTCACACTTGCTACAATTCATTCATCTCATCCTCTGAAGATATATCTTAATGGTGGTTCCGGAGGTTAAAAAAAAAAAAAAACTAGTGCTACCTGTAACTCCTGAGAAAAAGAGTTATACCTCCGAAAAAAAACTTCCATTTTATTTGCAAGCAATCATATTTCATAGTTTCATGAAATTTTTTTACAATGTTTCAGATTTTTTGCAATTTCACTGATTATCCATTTTCTATAAAACGCAAATAAAAAAATTACGTTTTATTCATCTAAGTTAGTATATTTTATTAATTAAAATTTAATACATCTGGCATTTATTTTTATTTGTCACCATACATTATCTAATCCTTTCATATTTTGTTTTGTTTAGGCATTCAAAATGCTATATGAGGATCACCAGCAAAGTTGTAATGAAGATGATACCAGTTGATATCCTATCAAAGAAGCTGATTAAACCAGATAATGAATTTGGAAATTCTACTGTTCCCCACACCCCAAATTTAAATTTAAAAAAATTTAAATATACCATACCTTTTAAGATATGTATATAATATCAGATCAGTGGGGGTGTAAGAGTTGAATACGGATCATAAATCTTGATAATTGGAATCTAATTACAAGTGTTATTACTATATTATGTTAAGAAAGATCATATTTAAAAAAAAAGTTTCAAGTAATGTTTTATCATAATAGTTTTGTGAAAATTTTTTATTTTAATAAAAACACGAAGACCTATAATATTATTATTAAGACTTGCATTAATTTTGAGTGGGGTATTTGTACGCCCTGTGAAGGATATTTATTTTTATTATTTTTTTATTATTTACAATGTATCATAATGCTTAAGGTTTATTACTTGTATTTATTAATTTAAGAATTTCCATTAAAAAATGGAAATAACATGTAATATATAAAATTAAATAATAATTGTTATTATAATAAAATTATATTTATATTATTATTAAAAAATTTAAATTCATCAGATACAGTTCAAACTTGAAAGGTAAGAACATATTCATCCTTTCAGATAGTTGTAAAAGTGAGATTATACAAAGAAAACAATTAAAAATTTAACAAGAAGAATATACTTAATTCAAACAAAAAGTTCAAAAATATATTTACAAGTTACAAATGACCACTTAGTAAATATTATATATATATATATTAATTATTAAAATAAATCCCCTAAAAGATTTATTCCACAGTTTGTTGATAATTTCTCATCAGTTTAATATTTAGTAACAAATTCAAGGATGATTATTTTTGTGATGTCATTTCAATGAAAGAAAAATGTTTTGCGATTGTGACATAGTTTGTTGTATATTGAGTAATACATAAGGCCTATCTTAAAGACCTCAGTTTGTCTGGGTATTCCTATTGAAAAAAAGAATTCTTAGATCAAATGATGATAAAATATGAATGTATATACAATCATAGTTGATGACGATAGAAGAATTTGGCATAATGATGTGATTTCATAAGCCTTAGCACAAAATACAAAAATGATGTAGGTGATTACTGGTGTACGTAACTCTTTAACAAGTTTTGCCTAATATTACACAGCCAAGTATTTGCATCCCAATAAGTTATGCCTTAATATTACATACTCTGTCATGCCATCAGATTTTACACTCTAGCAACTGCAATTTGTACTAAAAGGTCTTTGATTAAATGTAGTATGTTTTAAAAATTTTTTTTTTTCTTTATAATTACTATTATAAAATGAATAATCAAGTCTGAAAGAACAACAATTTTCTTATTCGTTGTGCGTTTCACGTGATCAGCTGATCTGTAGTTAGACTTTCATACACATTTGGTTTGTAGTTTCTGGGTTATATTTTCGTATATGAGCGTTTTAATGATTTTACTTATTTGTAAAGTTCGTGTTGTATAATTTTAGTTTAGTTTTTTGAAGTAAAATGTGGTAATGCTTAGTTTATTTTCCATAATATGTAAATTGTTTTCTTGTTTTAGTATATGGTTTAAAAATAGTTATTATAGAGCATTTTATTATTAAAACCTTTTAACGAATTTTGCTGTAATTTCGTAGTTGATGTAGTTATATTGAGATTTTTCTCCCGATATCATGATTATAAAGTGCGGTCAACATCATTACTATATTCAATTTTTAATCCCTGATGTATTAGAATTGTTGAAAATTCATTCAGCAGTTCTACTATATATAATCGATTGGTTTAAAAGGTAAATTAATATTTACATATTATAAAATGCAGTCATATGGATATCATATACAAAGGCTGTTTTTTCCCATTGACATTGACATTACTAAAAGTTTAATAGTATCTAACTTTTAATAAGTTAGATACTAACTTTTGCCTCAATCGCAAGAGTGATTGAGGCATTTGTCGTGTTGTGACACAAGCTTTCCGATGCCCTTATCAAAGAAGTTTGCCGCTAGTAAGGTAAGGCGAGGTGAAAATTACCAGGTTTGGACTATACGGTACGGTGATGGTCAAAAACTTACCTCTTGAATTGTTTGAGAAGTTCTTGCATCACATTGGCACTATGCGTTTGTGCATTGTCATGATCAAAACCAAACTAGACAAGAGCATGCCTCTTTGTTTCGGATTGCTCTACGAAATTGATATAAAGATTCACCACAATAAACTTCCTTTGTTATTGTTGTCCTCTGCTCCATAAAGTCCACTGTCAAGACACCTTTATGGATCCAAAAAACTGTAACCATTGTTTTCCTGTTGATCAGTTGTTTGAATTTTTTCAGCTTGTTTAGAGAAAATGTGTGCATCCACTTCTTAGACAGTTCTTTGGTTTCTGGATTGCCATACTGGATCTGAGTCATATCACCAGTAACAATAGACTTTAAAAGCTCTTCCCCCCCCCTCTTTGTTATAATACATGAGAAACATTAATGCTGTTGCCATTCACTGCGTTTTGTGATCATCGCTTAAGATTTTCAGGACCCAACATGCACACAGTTTCTGATACCCTAGGTCTTTACAGAGAAGACCTTTGAAATTTCTGCAAAAAGTTAATTTATTATCAAAACCTTCTTTTATCATGGACAAAATCAACACACTCATCAGGCATACAGTATGGACAGACTTGTGCCCTTGCCCACGTTCATCATGGATGTCTGTTTGCCCTAATTTAAATTTCATACATCATTCCCATATACTGCCATCATTCATAAAGTTTATACCCTATACTAGGCTCATTCTGCGATTGATTTCAGCAGCACTACATCCTTCTGGTTGCAGAAAACTTATCACACTTAGCGGGAGCATCGATCATAGCAGCCATGTTCAATTAAACATGGTCCATAGCTCGGCTCGGCTCAAGACTTATGCAAAGGTTATTGTGGGGAAGTGGCACAATCGCATGACCTGGCTCTCACTTATCTCTTGTTTAGGTTGAAAAATAAACAGTCCTTGTATATAACAGTTTATAAACAACTCCTTGTTAATAAATGCATCCTGTTTAGTGGCTGCATCAGTACATTTATATACTTTCGTTTACCACCACTGAACTTTTAACTGTAGTGTTCAATATATAATATTTGTATAGATTTCTTAATTTGTTGCCTTTTTAATGTTCATAAATTTTTTATTTCCATATCATTCGCTGCAGTATTTTATATCTTCATAATTATTTTTTATCGTATATATTTATTAATATTCTGAAAAGGAGAAAGATATTAGAAGTGTAAAAAATTATTATTTGAAGTAGCTAATTTTAAATCATAATTTCTAGAGACGGATTTTTCACCCTATTTTATCATGAGAACAAGGTTAATAAACAGATTACTGAAATAAAACTTTCAGCAAAAACAATCCATCATTGACTTTCCACTATATGCCTTTTAATTTTAAAATGTATTATCAGATTTTCAAACTCATTCATTAGATTTATGAATCTTATAACTGTAAAAAATTGTTGTGTTTATATATAACCAAATGCATAACTGTCATTCGGCTACAAAAAATATTAAAAATTAAGTGTAAATGTTTTTAATTAAAACAGCAGATAATTCGGACAATAAAGAAGATATTGAATCTTTATCTATGAAAAGGTGGTACCTCTTTTCACACCAATATCAGGTATAGTGCTGAAAACTAAAAAAATGAATTTTTTAAACATGTAAGCTGGTTCATCAAAGTTAGTGTAGTTTAATGGATATTGAAGAATTAATTTATTGGATGGTAGATGCAGTAATATTGTAATATGCTGTATAAGCATCAATTTTATAAATATAAAATAAATTTAATTTAGTATGTTAATATGTGTCTATTTATTCACTGGAATTTGTTTCAAGTAATTTTTTATTGGTATTATTGTCATAATGTATTTTGTTTGATATTAGCACAATTTTGAAAACAATGGTGTTGTACTTTAACTGAACTTTGTTCAGTTTACCTTCATTGCAGGTATTAATTCATTGTATTCATCCAGTAAATGGAAATTATTTTACTAAAATGAGCTATTTTACTAGACTGTGAAGTATACTTCTTGACCATTTGGTATATGTATTGCTCTTCATGGGCATTTTTAAGAGTCAGAATCTTGCTAGGACTACACCAAATCCTCTGATATTCTTTTACACAGTTTCTCACTGATGTCTGATTAATGGATTGGAATAACAAAAGTAATTTTTTTGTCATAGTTAGGTTTTTGATAAATAACCAAGGTTGCCTGTTGTATACTTGGACAAGACAAATGAAGGCACCCACAGATTTTTTGTTTACCATTTGTTAGCTAATACAAGTTTTTACATGATGTTTAAATAAAATTCTGATTTAGTTTATATAGTACGAAGTATATCATAAAGTAAAGGCCATTTGATCAATAAAATTAACTCATAAGAAAAGATTTTTACTTACAGTTTTAGTTTACTACATACAGTGACCGAAATAATGATAGGTTCACTCTCTACATTGGCTGGTTTATTGTCTTAATTTTTGTTTACTTGGTCA
>JAAAKQ030198408.1:0-11897 GCA_010016005.3 Zanna intricata
CTTGCCCGTGGCCCTCCTTTCCTTGCCAGGATCTTACCTAGGTCTGCCAGGACTGTCTCTGCCCTCTTCGTCGTCTCATACTTGACACATTAGCATTGTCCACCCTTCCTGGAAGCACTTTTCAAATTTAGTTTGAACAGATACTCCAATTATTCTATGTATATCTGTTTTCTGACAGGCAATATATCATCAAGATTTCTTTTCAGGTTTTATAGTTGATAGTGTTCTCTCTTAATTCCTGCAACATTTCTTACTTTATGTGAGATTTGATTTAACCAATAATTTTCCACGCTAATATTTCTTCCCATTTGTTAAATAATTTTATGGCATATTTTGCAATACTATAGATTATTATTAATTTCTTAAAGCTGTTTTGGTTTCTTTCCGGGGGTAAATTTTCATGTATGTT
Organism: Zanna intricata; assembly: GCA_010016005.3. Taxonomy (NCBI): domain Eukaryota; kingdom Metazoa; phylum Arthropoda; class Insecta; order Hemiptera; family Fulgoridae; genus Zanna; species Zanna intricata. The sequence continues at coordinate 410 of JAAAKQ030198408.1, forward strand.
AATAATGTTCTTGTGTCAACTGAGCATATTTTTATGTACTTTGCTAGCCTTTTTAGCATAATTATGTAGAATTCCCTCAAAATGGCTATGAATATTACATATTTCCCAACAGTGTATTATTTATTCACAAATTTTAACAAGTTGTTAAAAATGCATGTATTATCTATTTCTTTCATCCTTTTCTAGTTCTATCTTCAAAATGAGTAGCTTCCCAAGCATGTAGCCATCATTTTTTTATATAGTTGTAACATAAATATCACCACTATTCCATTGTTACAACAATCCACCAATGTTACTACTCAAATTAGTATCTGATAATGTGTTGCTCTTGTTTTACCAAAATTTAGTAAACCAAAAAAAAAATAGACATTTTTTGTCAATTAGCGGGTACTTCCTTAATCCATGTTTGTAAATAATGCCCAATTTTAGAATCTTTTGATATGTTCAGTCTACAATTTCAGCAATAACATTTTCATTAAAAAAAAATTACCAGCCATCTAAAATGTATTATAATTTTTTTCACTTTATTTTATCAGTGATAATTTTGTGTCAATACTCTGGTAAGTAGTTACAGTTTGTAGTTTGTGAATATATCAATCAGATTGTCATTTCATTTTTACTTTTGTAAATTAATCTGCTGACATGATATGCTTAACTGTGGTAAAGTAGGTTCATCTTCAGATTCTTTGTCATTCTCATCCAATTGTATTTGAAACTCTGCTTGGAAGCATGTTCGATATCATTTTCTGATTTAACTAACTCGCATTTGTTGGATGAATCTTTACAATATTTTCTGCCTCTTCTAATTAGCACTATCTATTTATTGCCATTAATCATACGTTATCCATGTTCTCAAACAATGTGTACTTAACAATAAAACAGATTAACAAAAAAATAAAAATGAAGATACTTCAAAACCAATTGACAAAAACTAACGCAAGTGAGCAGCTAACAAAATTATTTGATCAAATTACAAAACCCAGACTAAAAGTTAAAAAAAATAGTCAGAAGGTAAAACATTGAAGTGTCATAATTTATGTTATTAAAATTATATAACATTCATTCATTAACACAAGAATCACAATTACTTCTGCCGTTAAATTTCAATTCATGTTATACTAATAAATGATTCTATTACTCTTCACACACATCATAAACATGGCTATTACAGTACAAAATTCAAATGCCAATAAACGCAGAAGTGGAAGGAAAAGGTTTCAACATCCATTAATAAAAAAATTTCCCCAAAAAAGTGAATGGAAAATGTTACATTTAACTGTGTGAGTGATCAAGAACTAATCTAAATTATATATTTATTTTGAAAGTATACCACTTGTATCATCGTTTTTTGTTTTAATTCATATTTGTTAATCTTCTAATTGAGTTTTTTTTTTTTCAGAGTTAAAACTGTTTCGTACTGCAAGATATGGAACTCCTACTGAACTTAAAAGGTGTTATTTTACTGTTCTTGTTTCTTATATACAATTATTTGTGTAATTAAATACATTTTATAATTAAACTATCTTTTTTTTTTTTAATAATTAAATAAAAATTATGTTTGGCTGTTCACTTTTTTATTTGATTAAAAAAAAAAAAGAATTACAAAAAGAAATAAAACTTTCTTCAAAAGGCATGGGTGAAGTAAAATTCAAATTATCCAAAGCAATATAGAAAAACCCTTTAAATTATTCCTAACTATAGTTTTGTTGAAAGGGTTTGTCTTGGATTATATAATAGATAAAAGTTTTTGTTTTATTATTATATTTTTAAAATGTGGAAATGCCTCAATTTCATGTTATAAAGGTTTTTTTGACATCTCTCATGAACTGCTTATGATATTTTAATTTATATATACTTAGAAATATACAGTGGCGAACAAATTAATCCAAACACAGCATTTTTAACAGAAGATTTTATTTTTAAAAGAAATATTTAATACTCAAACTAATTCAAATTTAATAGTTCATGTGTTTTTTGTTTTTAATTATCTCATTAATCCTCTTTGGCGTTTATTCTACTAAGGTAGAATAATGATTTTTGATTTCTTCATCTCGAAATCAAACCTTTATCACCGAACTAATAAGGTCAGTTTTTGTGCTACAATTCATTTTCCCAACCGTACTTTTTAGTATGGCCCATAAATTTTTGATCGGATTCAGGTTAGGGTGGGGGGGAGGTTGGCCATGAGAACACTCAAGTGTTTTGGTTTTTGAAGAACTCTTTTACTTTCCCTGATGTGTAACATGGTCCAAGGTCTTGTTGGAGAATGAGTTCTTGGTTTTTTTTCATAATTGGGACTATTTTTCTTTGGTATATATTAATGTTGGTCTGATTTCATCATCCCATCCACATGCATAAGTGCTCCTAATCCTTCATGTGTCAAATTCATGAAGGGCCAGGGACATAATTTTGACTGGCAAAGGGCTTCCCAGAGTATCATTTTGACCGGATGTTTGGGAGCTTGTTGCAGGTGTTCTGGTGTAGTTGTCTTCTCATCTGCAATTTACGAATGTAGGCTACTTATCCCCTTGAACAAAGAAATGAGTCTTGTCTGAAAAAATAACTTTTTTCTACTTATCAATAGTCCATTCTTTATGTTCCTTTGTTCATTGAAGTTTTTTTTCATAACCTGTGTCAGTAACTGCTTCTTTTTAGATTTCCAAGCAATTCTTCCCACTGCCAACAATCTTCTATGAACTGTTGTATCAGAAACATTAGTCCCACTGGCCCTGAAGTCCCTGTTAAGGCGAACAGCTGACAATCGTCGATTAATTTTGTTCTTTCTTATTAATATTCTATCCTGTGTATGCGTGGTTTTCTTTTTCCATCCACATTTTCCTTTTCTCTTTGGAGAACGGAACCTGTTTTCCTAAACCTTTACACGATTTCATCTACAGTACCCCACACTACACTCACTGGCAATCTGTCATGACTCATTTGTGTGTACTGGGACAAAGGAACAATTTTTAACCATCTTTGAGGGTTTATATTCATTGTATTAACTAGAAATGAATAACAAACTTATAACAGAAACTTATAAGGTTACTAAAAACTAATGCACAATGAATATAAAAGCACAAATACCACTAATTCTATTTGTATATGGATCTAACAACATAACCTGAAACACCAAACAGCAAGCAGTCTGCCATAGAATGAGAATTCCCTATAACAGAACAAAATTTCCCTTTGTTCAGATTAATTTGTTCGCTACTCTGTGTGTGTGTGTGTGTGTGCGCGCGCGCTTGTGTGTGCATAACACATACACATATAAAATGTTTATATTAATTTATTCAAATTAAATTTAATATAGTCTATAATTTTTCGGTACATAAATTTAGTTTATAGTTAAATATTAAAATAACATCAGCCTCTCTGCAATACAAATAAAGGAAATCCTATTACCTTATTTTTATGAAATTTTAAGTGCTTTCAGGCCTAGACCCATCATCAGTGACGTTTTTATTTTTATTTCTGTGTACATATAATTTTTTTTTTTTAAATTACATGACTGATGATGGGGCTAGGCCTGAAAGCACGTTTACCTTTGTAATTATAAGGTAAGAGTGTTCCCTTTATTCTGTACTTGTGGATAGGCTGAATGTTATTTTAATATTTTAATAATTAACTAAAATGTTTATGATATGTAAAAATACTGTGGACAAATGAAGAATTGATGTACACTGGTTGAATAATGGCATTTGTTTGTACTTTCTATATTAATTTCATATTTTTATTAATGTTTTATTATTTTGTAAATCATATTGATAGCTGCTGTTTTTTGATATTAATATGTTTGTCCTGATCAGGTTGATTAAGGAAGATAAGAGCGATGTTAATATGAGACATCCTTTGGGTTGGACTCTTCTACATGTTGCTGCAATTAATGGAAAAGCAGATAATCTGAAGATTTTACTTGATTTAGGAGCTGATCCAAATTTGGGTGACGAGTATTATAATGTTTACAAAACTTCACAGGAGAAACGTACTAATCTAATGGAAGGTGAAATTAAAAAAAAAAAATCTGATGATATTTGGTTTAGAAATCAGTTAACATAACAAATAAACTGGTTTCTTTCCTCTTTTTTAATTTTTATTTTTCATGTAACCTTAATTTTATTGTGTTTGAATATATATGATAACCTTGTGTTATTAGTTTTGTGTTTTATCTGTCTTTTGCATTATTTAAAAAAAAAATTGGTTTTTCATAATTTTTAACTGAAGCCAAAAGTGATCAGTTCTCCCTTCCATGTGTAATTTTTCTCTACTGAATAAATGAACCAATTTTTTTTAGTTAAAAGTTACTATTTGCATTATAGATTAATTACTGATAATTCTAGGATGTCATAGAACTCCTTGAAGCACCTATATATTATTCCATTTATAAAATTTTCATTTGTTCTATATAAAATAAATTACATGTATAAAAGAAACATAAACACTCATATATCTATCATTTAAAACAGATGTTTTAAATGGAAATAGTTATTTTAGTGAATTATAAAAAGCAAAAAAAAAAAAAAATACATAAAAAATTAAACTATTACTACATAGCATTAAAGTTATTGTTATATACTTGTTACCAATATTGGTTTTAATTATTAAAATAGTTATTATAAAAGAAAAGAATAATAATTATAGGTAGGAAGAAATTGTATAAAATTAAGAAAATTTATGCAGAATTGGAAATAATTTTATCAATTTTCTTACAAAATACAGTTGGAATTTTTGTGGATTGGTAGCAGTTGTTAATTAATTGCATTTGTCTTATTTCATGAATGGTATAAATTATTTCAGCTAATAGAATTCAGTCTTTCCATTTGGTATTGAACAATCATTATTTTCTAAGTAGTTATTTTAACAGTAATGTTGAAGAAATTGTTATCCCTTAATAGGATTTCATTTAATTAAAAAAGGAACTATTTCACCATACACCTAATCATTAATGTTTATTCTAGCTGCCCTATACTTTCAACAGGTTTTTTTCAATTAGAATAAAAGAAATAGAAAATGTTGTAATTTAATCAATTTCAAATGAATGTTTAAATTTAGCTTAGACATCTAAATCACTGAAATTTCCAACTCAGATTATCCACTTCAATCTAAAGCGTACTTTGATAGGTTGTAAGAGGTAAAAATAAATTTCAAGAAAGATAGAGGTACCTTATCCCCCCTCTCATGAACAAAATTTCAGGAAAAGGGGATAACCACTGCAGTAAAATGCAGTTAGGTAGTGGCCCCCAAATTGTTATTCAGCAATGAATAACAGATCATTATTGATGAAGTAACTTCCAACTATCTGATACGTGTATATTTTATTATTTTTAAAACACTTTTTTTTATAATAAATTAATTTATGACCAGTTATCAGGCAATGTTGTAGTTATAGACGATAGTGTTTTTTATTATGAGCCAAATACAAGTAATAAAAAATAAGAACATAAGGAAACAGTGGAGATTTTAAAGGACTAATTGGTCATCCAACCTGTTGATTATTGAAAAATAAAGGAGTATATGAAAGGGAAGCAAAAAGTTTTGAATTTAATAATGATTTTTATAAACAAATTCATGGAACACCAACAAACAACTCTGTTCCGATCCCTAACCAATCTTTTTGTGGGTAATCTAGAAATTTAGCAAAAATGTGTTTCTCATGAGTTTAGTTGAAATATGGAGATGGTATGCTTGTTATATTTGATTATTCTAACAATTAAAAAATTTATTAAATAAATTAAACTAAAATTGCAAAAATGTAAAGTTTAATTTGAAACTGAAGGTATTTAGATTTTATAATTTTTTGTTTAAAATTAATTCATAAAGATGAATGAATGAAGTAGTGATTTGAATTTTTTTTCAGTAACTGGACTCTAGCCTCAAATAAATTCATTTTAAAGGTCTTTTTAAGTAGAATGTTCTAACATCTTTATTCTTTAAAAAAATTTAGATTAAAGAAATCTTTAAGATTTAATTTAACACTAAGACACTATACACAACAGATACTGTAAGCAGGCAAACTGCTTAACTATTGATGCTCTCTTATACTGAAGAAATCTGATCATAGATCAGATCAGTGCTGCGTCATCAGTCTTACATTTTGTTGTTTATGTTTTGTGGTCATGTTACAATATTTTTCTATACTATATTTTTAAATATAGTATTTATCAATTTTGTATTTACTAAATTATTTTTATATTATAGTAAAAATACATTCAAAATTTATAGCTAGTGTTCAGCCATTTAATCATTTTAAGTGTAAACCGGCATTACAATTTTTGAAGTTATTACTTCTTTTAGCGGGGTATGGATGTATGTTGAGCATGGAGAAAAAAAGTTCAATTTGCCGTCACAGAACGCTCTAACACAGCTATATATTTTGCTTGTTTGGGCCTCTGTTGAAATAAATAAATAAATAATATTTAAAGTGAAAAAAAAGTTGGTCTCTGTAAGAATTGAACCCCGCTTACAATGGGACACAGCTGCCCGACGCCTTAAACCGATCAACTAGAGCAGCTCCCTGTTGTACTGAGTGAAATTTGTTGTATATAAGTTGCGTGCAAAAAATTAAATTTATAGTAGTGTGTACAGCCATCTTTGTACGTCAAATTTTATGTTCATACAAGAAGTATTAACTTCTGTCGGCCAGTTCCGCGACTGCAGATTTTTTTTTTTCTTTTGGTTAATCTTTAGTATAATCTCTATTATACGTGTAGTATTCATTCTCTATTTCTTGCAATTTAGTTTTTGCATTTATATTCTATTTTCTGTTATTCCATTTTAATATAAATTTTATATAAATAAAGATAACTGACCTTATGAATCCAATATTTTTCCTGATATATGTGAAAATAATTTTCTCAATGACTACATCAATTTCTAAATATTTTTGAACCACATCCACAATTTTCCCATAAATGTTTTGTTATTTCAAAAATTAAAACTGTACCAATCAATATGACAGACAATTTATTAATAATTTATGATGGAGCTGTAGGAAATTGGATTTGCATTTTCTATTGTCATCCGATAAAAACAGTTGGGATTTATGACAATCTTAAACAGTCCCTAGGAGGTCAGCTTCTCTCTCTTTCTCTCTTTTTGTGTTAAGCTCCAGAACTACTATTAGGTATTACTTCAGAGGATGAATGAGGATGATACGTACGAATGTAAATGAAGTTTAGTGTACAATCTCAGGTCGACCAAAGAAGTCAGCTTAGAAGTATTAGAATTTTTTTTTTCAAAAAGTGAATTTTTGTTAAACTCCTGGTATAAGTCAATCCATGTGGCATTTTCCATGTTGCTATATGTTTGATTTTGAACAGAGATTCATCCAGTGAAAATTATCTCATTGGTACAAATAGTGAATGCAAAACAAGCAATTTTAAGTTTCATTTGGCTTGAATTTTAGAAACCAACGTGGTTTTTCATGGTTTTATCAATAATTCTGATAACAATTACATTTTCAATTGTTCCAAATGGCAAAACAAATTCTAGTCAACCTATGCTTAAAAATTAAAATAATACTGAAAACAAAAAAATTAATTTCAAAGCAATGTAATTTTCAACAGGGTTTGGCTAATGAATGTCACAAATCAATAATGAGTCCAAACATGATGAAATTGCAGATAAAGCTTGAAAGACAGGATATCCATTTATAATTATAATCCACATATTATGTAAGAAAAAATGATAAATCACTAATTTTGAACAGTTTGATGTAACAGGTGTTGATTTTAAAGCTGTAAAGATGGTACAGGAGAGAAAAATTCCACTTACTGCGGGAAAAATCTTAAATGTCTAAAATTCCAAAGAAACCTTACAAAAATTTCAAAGATTCATTATTGAGCCTTAGTTTAGAGTTAGATTGGAGTAATTGATGAGTAAAAATACTTGCTTACTTTTAAAATCCAGTGGCAAGAAGACAATTTGAAATATAAAAAAAAAAAGATTTAAATTTTATAGGTTTATTTTTTTAGGAGATGAAGAATTATAGACAGATAAAAGATGTTTAATACTGATAATAAAAAATGGTAACGAGTAAATTATATTAATTACCTGGTTTTAGAACAGATTAATTGTAGGAGATCATTGTCTACAGATCCATTGATACCAATTTAATTGAAGACAATTCTGTAGATTGTTCTTTTAATTTTTAATTCTCAAAATTGGCTGAGTGCTTCATCTTATAGTAAAATAAAAAAATAATAAATAGTATTAAAATGACTGTCCCGTTGTATTATCAAGAAACCTTAACTTCCTGTGACACTATAACTGTACTAGACTTCAAACCACATCTTTAAAAAATATCTATCTAGGCTAAGATTATTAAGGGTGTAAATGAAGGTGTTACAAAGCAGTAATTACACCATGAATTTCTCTTGTGCATCAATTTCTAATAAAGCAAATTTGATTACAGGTTTCTTTAACAATCATCAAGTTTATGACTATAATTTCTGTAAAAGCAGCATGTAAATATTAATAAATCTCAGGAAGAAACTCTTAAAGTTGTTTGTTTAAATTTAGAAGTGATATTTTTTCTGATGAGCAATTGTATGTGGCATTATCGAGCACAGGGGCTACATCTAGCATTTATATTCATTTCTTAAACTTCGAGCAAGTAATATTATGAGCTTTTATGAGAGCATAAAAATTTAATGTGTAATAAATTTGGTAGGGATCGGCCAAATTTGGGTACTTAAGTTAGTATATTTATATATATTTTACTGAAATTAATGCTTTTAAGATTCATATTATTCTTCTGTACTGTTAAATTTTATTTGATTCTATTAAATAACCCACCTAGTACAGAATATTGAAATAAGTCTTATCTTAATATTGTACTTGAGGTATGTCTATCTCAATATTCTGTACTAGGTGGTTTATTTAATAGAATTTAAATATATATATATATACTTATTTGAAAATTCAAATAATTCATTGACATATGACTGTTGTATTGTTTAATATTGTATGAAATATTAAAAAAACACAGTAATTAGATAAGTTAGAGTTACCATATTAATTTCCAATAATCAGTTATCACGGGATCCATGATCTTCAGTTGGTATTGAATTATATAACAACATTAAAACATATTCATTTTATAATTTGTAAATTCTGATGTCCAATAAGGAAAACAGAATTTGCATATACATTCATAATAAATATCAAAATTTTTAAAAGGAAAATGATTTCAATAAATTATAAAATGAGTATGTTTTAATGTAGTTATAGAATTCAGTCCAATTGAAGATGCATTATCCTATAAAAATCAATTATTGTAAATTAATGTGGTAAATTTGCTAATTACACTGGTTTATATTTCATATATGTACATAATATATAATGATCTATAAAACATAAATAGGGGATTTTAATGTGTTTGTTTACTGAGAAATTTAGATACTAATTGATTTCCAAGATATTGCAGAGAATAAATTTTATTAAAGATCTTTGAGTTCAGTTATTTTACCAGAGAAGCCACTGACAAGAAGATGCTGAAAGAATTTAGCAAATGCAGCAAGGTTACTTTATTTCAGTAACCTTATAATGGTTTCTGCTTCAGTATGATAAAGGAGTAGGATTGAATCCTAGATTAAAAAAAATGCATATTATTACACTCCATATGTATAGCAGCAAGATAAAAAACATATTTAAAAGAATTACAGTCATTGTCACGGCTATATGTAGGAAATTGGCTTTAGTACTTGAAAACACTAAAGATGAAACTAGACCCATTGAAAGAGGGGACATTTACAAATTGATTTGTTTATACAATAATAGCAATTTAGGGTATGAAGGGCAGACTAAAAGAAAGATTAAAACTAGAATAAGGAAGAATTTGGCTCATAAATTTTGAAGACCAAATAATCTGTTTTAGCCCAACATTGTATAGAAACTGGTCGCAAAATTAATTTATTAGAAACATGAGATTTGTAAAATATTCATGATAAAGAATTTAAAATGTATTAAATCTTTTTGTGAAAACTTTCTTCTGTAAAATCATCAAGTGGTTATCCACTACCCTAAATTTTTTCATGAATAGGAATAATATTCAGTTGGTTAAAGGTTCATGATCTTAATTAAAAGTTTTCTGATTTGATTTTTAAAGCTAAATTTACACTAATTTGGGATTGACTGAATGTAAAAAGTTGTTTGCCTGTAGTTTTACTCTTAATTCATGTTTACATGTATTCTTCTCTTAATAGTTATTAAAAATACTCATTTTCTAGCGTCTTTATAGTTCAATTTGTCAGTAAGTGTTTTATTGTAATTTTTTAATGTATTAATTTATTTTTTTATTTGCACTATTTCAGTAGTATATACTGTCGTCTGTCAAAACACCATCTAGTTTTATAACAATTAAAATGTTCATTCATTTTACACTTTTAAGTAATCTTTTTTGTGAGTGTTTTGTTTTTAAATTTATTTTAATAAGTATTTAGTAAGCAGCTCTTTATTTATTGATAAGTTCAGAGCTTAATAACTTTCTTTATAAAAAAAGGTAAAGAGTTGTAAATGATCATATATTATTCTTATCTCATTATTGAAATTGTTCTTCAAAATACTAAAAAAATATACCCTTTTTTGATTATTTTTTTTTAAATTGACTAACATGTAAACAAATTTTAATTGTGTCTTATTATTTCCAAATACCTAATTTTTTTGGAGTGGTTTTCAGACTAAAAAAACATTGGCCCTTCTATTGATATTCAACAATGCACATTTTCTGCACCATTATTAAAAGTCTTTTTTGCATTGCCCTCTCCAAATTTTAGACCAACAGTTTTTCCTATAAGTAAACACTTTCTGACAGTTATTTCAGTCAGGACTGAAATAAAGTACAGCCATGTGCAATTGTTTAACAATGATTAATCTTTAAACTTGCTGATTAAAGATGTAGAAGGATTAGCGTCATCTCATGTTTGAGAGGGGCACAGAAAAGCTGGAAGTCAGAAATTATCTCAAGATTTCTATGTTTACAAAAGGAAGATTTCATAGTAATACAAAATTCTTTTATAGCTTATGTTTACTATTGTAGTATCAACATAAACATTTTTTAAAATTAAATTTTATAAATAAATTTTGATTGATAAAAGTTCTATGAAAAACCAAAAAATCCAGAAGATAAATTGAAATTTAAAAACCTGGCAGTTTTTAAATCTTTCTAAAGGAAATTGTAATTTAAATGGTAATTCACAATTTTTTATACTTTTAATTTGTTGTATATTGCTGTTTATGAATGCAATTAAAATTTAAATTTCTTTATTTTTCTTGTGAAATATGTTAGTCAAGATGCAATTATTTCAAAATAATTATGAAATGCTGTAAAAATTTGCTTCTCTATTTAGTCAGAACTGTGAAAACAGCTCACCTGGCAGATTGTTCTTATTTTGTGTAGTTTATTAAAATATGGAGAATGTTAAAAATCAGATGGGTGGATAAAGTTACAAATGAAGAGGTTTTGTGGAAAATTGATGAAAAAAGATGC
>JAAAKQ030198452.1:0-29486 GCA_010016005.3 Zanna intricata
ACACACACACACACACACACACACACACACACACACACACACACACACACACACACACACACACACACACAACCACATTTAGGATTATTGTAAAGTTCTCAACCTGACACAGAAAAGGCACAAGTATGATCAAATGTTTATTTGTTGAGTATGATCCTTTGGATATTGTACTGTGAAGTTTCAGTTGAATGTGTTTAGCTGTTTGTTTGTGGCAATCATGTAAACAAACAAGTTTTGATTTTCAATTTTCTGAAAAATGGATAAAAGTGAAGTTCAAGCTGTTATAACTAATTTGTTTTAAGACATTTAACCCCGACAGATACACAAAAAGAGTTAGATTTCACTTTGAATGTGTTTCAACTGTGTATCTGTACACATTAGAAGGTGATCAAATGATAAATGGTTGTCATAAATGGTCATCTAAAACCAACAGGTGTCACTGTACACCTCTTCAAGATTCTTCCAATTGTAAAAAAGTGGGCTGCTGAATTTAAATCACTTGTGATGATGGATGCTCAGACAGCTAACAACCACTACAACTGATGAAATTGTCACAAAAATCCATATTGATGTGTGAAATAATCACAGACTGGAGGTACTTGACCATGATAGACCATGTCCACTAAATTTAGGCCAAGCTTTGTATATTAAAAAGCTTATCGCTCCATGGTTGTCGTGTTTGTTAAAGTCAGACAAAAAAGCATAAATGTTTAGACTTTTAAACTCAATTCCCCTAAGTTTCTTTGATTTTTATAACAACAGATGAAACACCAATTCATCATTACATCAAACAGTAGGAGGGTGCAGATGTGTCAAAGAAAGCAAAAACAGTTCATATGCAGGATAAGATAAGGCTAATTTTTTTTGGGGGGGGAGGGATTCTTGCAGTGTGGTACCTGAAAAAGTATGAAGGACCTTCATCGAGGAGTATTACACTTCACTATAACCACTATAACTATAGCTGAAATAATCAGTTATTTTCTCAACATCTGGACAAATCATATTATTCTCCACGTATTAAAGAATTCAAAAGTCGCTGAAAATGTATCCGATTGAAAGGTGACTACATTTAAAAATAAAAACAATTCTAAAAAATCTTGTTTTCTTGGTCAGGCAAAGAATTTTACAAACAGAAATTCATACACACATGCATATTTATATAATCAAATTTATCATTGATGCAGTTTTGTGCGACATAAAATACAAATGATTACATTATTTAACTTCATAACAAAATTATTTTGTTTATAACTTTCTCCAACGGTAGAGTATATTCTATTGACATACATTCACTCTAATTAATGAGGCTGAGCATGATAATAAACAATGACATATGATCACAGAGCACAGGAAACACAGATGATGTAACAATTTAAAGTCCATTAACTGATGGTGCATTGAGATCAGTTTTTATTACATTTCTACACTTAACTAACAAATACAATATAAATAATAACACACTTCCAGAAGTGATGTAAAAATTAACTACAGAAATGTTCGTTATGGATAATTAAAGGACTTACCTTTTTCTTTTTTTTAAGGAAAATATAGATATAAATATTATTAAGCCACTGGTTTGATATAGGACATAAATATATGTTTAGAAATATGCATTTTTTAAAAATTTAAACTGTTTTTAAGATGCGATACAAGATAATATGAAATATCAACATTTAGCAAAAATTAAATCATATCAACTTTACTGTTGCTTTTGTTGTCTGTTATGACACTTAAAATTGTTTAGCCAACTAACCACCAATAAAACCAACTCTAAAAATTAATATTTCTTATGACTATGAAAAAAATCTTTAATTTACAATTTTTATTCAGACATTTTTTATATAACTAACAACGGTTAACTTCCTAAATTAAAATGACACATATTACTCAGTTATTTCTGATCTTTTAATTATTATAATAAACTCAGCAGTTAAGTGAACATTTTTCTAGGGGAGGAGAAAATATTAAAGAAATTAAAGTATTATACACATTTCAAATATATGTATAAATATATACACAGAACACAATACGTTCACATTTCTTCTTTGCACTGACCTCACCAGAGTACGCTTTTCCATCTACTGTATGTTCAGATCCAGACTTGCTATCACGTCCCCAATGGCAGTGAAATTGTTCCAGTCTGTATTTGGAACCCAAAGGTCCACCAATGAGTTCTGTGAACAATTTTACATTTATTTACTTAATCATCCAATTACCATAACCATATGACCAATTATATAAATAACATTAATTAATAAAAATCTGATCAACAATAAAAATACTGGATGATATGTACGTGAAAGCTTTGACGATGTATGTGATAGTTATAGCCTCAAATCAAAAATTTGATGTTTTTGCCAAATTTTTTTTTATGCTTGATGAATAACATGAAGAATGGGGTGCAAACACGCATGAGAAAAAAATTGGCAAAAAAATCAAATTTTTAATTTAAAGCTACGAATTTCACATAATCTTACATACCACCACCAAAGCTTTTGTCAAATCCATTCTAAGATACTGTACTAAAATTATACTTTACCTTTAGTACTTTTAATTAGAGTGGTTTTAAATTTTTTGCACATTTTTTTATTTACTTATATGATTGTCTCTCTTCATAAAATAATCAATAACAAAAAAGTAGGCGCCGGAATGTATGGATCACTAGCGCGGAAAATCCCGATTCGTTCGTATCAACTTCTGGAGTTAAATTTATAATTTAACTTTCGTTATATCAATTTTCATCATTCACAATAAAATATTTTTACACCAAGAGGTAATCAATTTTGGACACCTAATAATCAACAAAATTTTGGGCGTGCCTATGGCACACCTCTGTAGCTAGTATATATAAAAAATACAATTATCAAATTAAAATATCTACTTCATAAGGCTACAAAGCTGATAGCAGCCTAGTAGAAGGGCACATTTTCCACATCCAAGGCAGCACATCAAGAAGAGATTGGTTGCGAGAAAACAAGACTACTGTTCTATAGACAGAAAAATGGTTTAGGAAGAGTGTGTTCAAGCTACTGTTATTTAGAGTAAAATAAAATCACAGAAACTCAAATAAATCCCAATAACATTCGCAGAAAACAAGGATAGCCAAATGATGTACAGGATATATTGTGATGTTTCCATACGATATTATATGAAATCCTCAAGATATAAAAATGTAGTTATATTCCAGAGATACATCTACAGATATGTAACAAATATTTTTGAGATCTGTTATTTCTAGTCTCTAAAACATCTGAAAAATATTATCTGAAATCAGACTTGATATAGATATCTCCACGCATTACAGACATAATCTAAGGACAGCTCCTCAGAAACATGATACATCAAATGGACAACACTAATATGGAGTACAAATGTAGATCCTATTATATTTATTAGATTATTTAATTTGTTTTTAAATAATATTACACGTATTAAAATCATAGTCAAGAATATTCAATGTTCTTTGTTCACAACAATAAGTTATCACGATCAGAATTTTTATGAGAATATTTATTAATCAAAATCACTGTAATTTATTTTTAATGTATGTATATTATGTTGTAAAATAAAAATAATAGGTTTACTAAACATTGTATTAGATAAAAATACAAACTATGTAACTATGTTTGCCCTGTTGCATAAAATATTACTGATAAAAAATTTCAAATCCAGAAGCAAATTTATCAATCCTAATTAAAATTTCACAACAAAAAAAAAAAGAAAGCATTAAAATTTCTTTACAAAATAATGAAAAGCGAATATTCTTGAGAAGTGGAAGTTAAATTCTGATGAAGGTAATGAAATGAAATCTTATCAACATTTGAAATTTTTCTGTCGTGCAATATAATGAAAATACTTTTGCAAATGATGACAGTACTCAAAGCAATATAAAATGAGGCAGAAAAATCTTACTTCTGTTATATTGTATTAACAAAAAAAACTGTGAATAATTCACAAATTTTTGTTCCATTATAATTATCTGGACAAATTTTTACCAGTAAAGAATAATTATTAGGTCTAGAAAAATAATGCGATAAAACATTTAAATAATGTCAGAATTTTCATCTTATTTACAGTAATAATAGATTACTACTGTGAATAATTTTCAGTAATAATAAATTACTGTAAGTAAACCTTATTAAATTTACTTGTACAATAAGTTGAGATATATTTTGTGAAAGACTGAGCTTCATAAAATACTTTATTCATTTAACCATTTACTTTTTGTAAACTGATCAAAAATTCTAATTTGTTTAGAAACTTTGCTAATTTGATGATAAAAAAATTGTACTGTATAAAAATATTTATGGGATTCTCATTTCTGTCTCAAGTAAATAAAATACAACATTCTCTAAACACGAAAAAAAATTATTTCAAATTAAAAAAATATGTATCACTTTTAGCAATTTGCTGGGTACAATAACCAAATGTTGATTACCTTTGACATGATTATATCTGATTCCGACTATAAAAATTTAAATGTAATAATTCATTATCATAAAAAGAAATATATATATATATATATAGTTATTACATATTTAACCTAGAAATACTTTCATAGAACTACAAATACTCATTAAAAAATTCTATTATCTATTTTTTCCATAATGATAAATTACATCAGTTATATATCAATAAAAAAAATAAGCGCTAAAATCTCTCATATAAGAAACAAAAGTAAAAATGATCATCAGTATTGTTAACCTTTAAATCAATAAATTAAAGATTAACAATATGAGACCCCCCACCTCTATATATTTACTTTGACCAGAACATAAAATTATTTAATACAAATAGAATGATGATTGTTGATAGTCAATCAATGTTATGCAAGATAATATACAGCAGAGAATAATATAAATTTATGAGCACTAAATAAGAAATATTTTAAATATTTGCCTAGATAAGAAATATTTTAGATAATAAATTTACTTTATAAATTGTGTATAAATGAAAAATTAACAATTTTTTTTTTTTTTTTACCAAGACTACAAAAATTAATTTAAAATTTATACATTTTAACATAATATTTGCAATTACATATTTAAAATCTTTAAAAATTTATTAAATTACATTAAAAAAATTAATAATTGCAATAAATAAATAAACACATAATAGATAATACTGTAACCACTCTTTATTTTTCACACTCTTTATTTTTATCTTGGATGTGAGGATGTGATTATTTAATTGACAAAAAAAATCTGATGTGGACACTACATACTTCCTTGGACGACAATCCAAAAATAATAGGATTCTAAATTATAATTTTCAATTAATATTAAATAACCAGATGTTTCACCAAACCTATTACATATGTAATAGTAACTATTAAATTACAAATACATATTTTTAAAAGTACATAAAATTTTATTTCACTAATAAAAGGATTTTTTGTCTTTTTTATATTTTTATTATTCAATTATTATTTATCGTACATTTTTCTTTACAATCAGAGGTTAATAATTATTAATAAATCAATAAATCTTAATTTAAAAAAAAAATGGTGGATGAAGTATGATTTGAACAAATGTGACGTCTCCTTGTAAAATCCAAAAATTTCATTAATTAAAATTTTATTTGGCTACAACTCTGGAACCAATGAAAATAAGTACCACTTACGATACATCGTTGAAAAGGCTTATATTACATAGAGCTAAGAAAAGTCCAAAATCCAAATCTTTTGGAGTCCACTGCAATTAAAAGGGAGAGATGCATAACTTGATGTTACCAACAAAATCCAAAATGTCAAAATCCTACGGCTAATCATTTTTGAGTTATGCGAGATATGTATAGACATCAAGCCAAAACTAGTCATAATGGATTCAGGGATGGTCAAAACAGATATTTTCGTTGAGAACTGCAAACCAAAATTTTTTGCGATCACAATACTTTTTACTTTTTTTACTTCCTTTACTTTGTAAAAGGAAGAAAAACTGCATTAATTATTCTGGTACAAAAATTAAACTTTCTTAGACTGATAAAAATCAAAGAACTCGTAATTTTAAAATTTTATACGATATAATATTTTTATACGATAGAGAAGCATCATTAATAAACAAAGGTTAGCATAGATTAATCGAAACGGTTGTCAGAAGAAGGGAACAAACACCACTTTTGTTTCATTTTCAAGATCAAGTTGAATTTGTATTCTACTTACATAGACACACTTCGGTGAAAAAAGGAGACTATTGCCGGGCTCTGGTACGGCAGTAAAACTCAGAACAAATAATCGTGAGTTGTAAGAAAAGAACAAATCCGAGAGTTATTTCCCTCTTTTAACGACTCGGGGTTGGCAGCTCTCATTGCCATCCCAACAAGAGACCCCTTAAAAACTTTCTATTTCAGAGTACAAGACATCTGAAATGACCGGTAAGGAACCCGGTTATATAACTGCTTCACAAACTATTTTCTGTCTTTTAAAGCATTCATTCCAACTTGTAAATTCTAAACTTGTAATAGAAACTTTAAACTTACCAAACGATGTTATATTCAGGTAAAGAACCTATTAAAGAAGCAAAAACGATTGACCTATATATTCCAAGTAATGAACAGTTTTATGATCAACTACTTGACCTACAACTTCTCATGATGTGGCCGAAGAAGAAGATAACTAAATGTATTCTGACAAACGCACAAAAGTGATAGGTTATTTAATAAATTTGTTATTTTAAATTCTATTATGCACTCAGTCATACTTCTTTAACATAATCTTAGTTAAAAATTGTACTTATTAAAAATTTGTAAGTCCTGAATAAAAGTTTTAGGATGATTTTATGTAATAAATTCCAGTGGCTGGTGTTCCAAACTAAACATATAAAAGTGTGGTTCAAATTAAAACATTCCAGTTCCTTATTTCCCAATTACAACCGCACCTGTATTAATTTTCAGGTTGCAGTTTCAATTTCTATCATAAAAATGTATAAATTTTGCCAAAGTAATCGACATAAATAAAATAAACTCGCCAAAGTTTAAAATGAAACTACCTTTTTAAAACGCTTTTAAAATTTTGGCATTAATAATTTACAAAAAATTGTAAATATTATTAAACTACATTAAAAAATAAATAAATTTAAAAAGTAAAACTGAAAATTCTGGCAAAAAATTTACCTGATCCATACTCATCGTTATGAACATCAACTCTCCATCCGTAACCAGGATTGACAATTGACTTGCATATGGTGGGTTTATAATACCAAGTAAGCGGACGACTTTGAAGGGAAGTGTCAGATGTTGCGACTGTTGTTTTTACATCGACAGGTGATTGACGAGACCCAGCTGCTTGAGGAAATTTGGATGGCCATGTTGATGGTCCTGAAATAATAAACAATTATATTGTGTTTATATTTAAAAAAATTTTAATATGACCTTTAATTACAACTACTTTTTATTTTACAATTAATTGTGTATTCAGCAATACTTTTATGATCAAAATTTTGTTATGGTTTCCCTTGATACATCCAAGTAAATGCTACAGGGTTATTTTTTTATGTATGGAGTAGCATATATATCCACTCTTTATGTAAAATATGTAATGATTATTGTTATCGCTCAGAATAAAATATTTACTTTTTTATAATTAAAAAATAAATATAAAATTTTATACAGTAACATTACCATAATCACAATCATTCAGAAAAATATGACCGTTTTATACAGTAAGGACACAGACATAAAATCATTAATAAAAGTAAATGAATGAACAAAAATTTAAAGCAAGATGATTAATAAAGTTTTATATAAGTTAGTAAATAATAATAAGTTACGAATAATTTAATTAATGAAGTTTTAGCTCTTATCTTGTGTGTGAATTAAAACTATTTTGGCAGCTTAATTAATATTATAGACATGGAATCAATCATTAGGAAAATTTTCTGGATTTTGATTTCCAGTCTGGACTAACAACCTTCATGATACACTATTTCATTAAGAGCATAATAATAAGTCATTTTTGGCAATATAAAGTCATGAAGAATGTATTTTAATTCCTAAAAAAAAAAAAAAAAAAAAAAAAAAATCAACTAAAACTTAGATTGCAGCACTAAAAATAGATGCTGAATCACAAAGTTATTGACAACTTTCAAAAGTTTTGCTGCTATCATAGATATTATTTTGCCAAGTAAGTTTTTAGTTGATTTATTAACACATCTGTCCAATATAGGTGCAATAAGCAAAAGGTTATAAGAAACCTAATGTTTAGTACCAGTCATCTGTCATGACAGTCATTTTAACAAATATAAACCATCTCATGCCCAGGTTTACTAGAAAAGATAGATACGGTCGAATCTTTTTCTATGCCTTTTCATTTACTTTACCAAATATACAGAAATATTAACAATTTGGTAAACTAAATTTATTTATATGATTCTGATGATACTGCAGATCAAATTTAAAAGGAAAACCACAATAAACTTTCTGTATATGTACTCTTCTCTAATATTATTTTATTATTTCCAATTAAATCATTTACTGTATTTATTATTTGACAATAATTTTATTGTAATTATTATTTGACAGTATTTATTGTTATTTTCAGAAACATTATGTACTAGTTATATTTCATAAGTTCAATTTATTCTTTCATTATTGTTGACAGTTTATTGCTGCATTGTTTTAAATTGTTCTGACTCGCATAATATTACTATTATTGTTATCAAATAACAGTAAGTTATAATATAATTTAATTATCATCAATTTAAATAAATTAAAAACAATAAACATGTAACAAATAAAATTTGTATGCGATGTCAACATCGCATACAAATTGACTTCACACTACAAAGATTTTATTTATTATAATAATTTCTTTGTGTTATATAACAATGATTAAAATTTTAATTGTATAAAATAAAAATTACTACCATTCTCTATAAGACTTTCCTAACATGCTGTAAACAGAATGATAGCAACGTTATCTAGATAAAGGAAAATACTATTGTCACGTAATTTATCGTCTCCATTTAGCGGAGAGAACATGAAAGTTTTTTTTTTTATAAATACAATTTATAATTAATACATAATTTTCGAAAATTTTAATTAAAATAATTTAATACTTTTGACTAAAATTTGCTTAATATTAATATCACTACAACAAAAATTTGATGTATAATATTAATATAATATTGACAAACTATTTCTAAGATTTTTTTTTTTTTTTTTCATTGCACGTTTTCATAGAAATATGCAATGGGAGAAGGTAGAAAGCGAAGAGAAGGTTTTGTAATCAAAACAATCTCTGCAATAAAAAGGAAGAGCCACAATAATCTAGTTGTGATGGTATTGCAATCGAACTGTAAAACGAAGAGATATATGAATTAATATTGGAAATTTTAAAGTGAGAATCTATTATGTTCCTGAGAACTGAAATATGGCAATTATTTACTCAATAAATAACATATAAAAACAGCATAGTGTGGTCTTTAAAAAATTACAAAGGAGATTCCCCTCCTTAATATCTCATTTAAACTTTGGATAATGGCATTAACTGAAAAACTGAATCGCAATGTTGACGATTTGTTCAAGGGGATTACCCAACAGGAATTGGGCATACAGATGAAATCCAAATCATGTATTTACTTGTAGCAGTTATGTGAATAATTCCAGCAATTGATGAGATTTCAAACAATAATACTTCTATTGATTTTGCAAAGACCGATTAATTTCAACAGAAAATAAGAGTAATACTCTGTAATAAGAGTATGATAAAAAAAATTTCAAAATACCACAGACATTTATACTACTATTTACTGTGCATATACAGGAAACAATTTATTATGAAGCCTTAGGAAGTATGTAAATTTACTATCGGGTTTTAAAACAGGGAGATGCATCTTCACATATTTAATTCAGTACAAATTTAAAAAAAAAAATAAGAAGAATGAAATATATGGCTTTCTGGCATACATGAATGATATAGTTTTTTCTTCTTTTTTAAATGGGCAAATAAATTGGAAAATTATTATCTCTCTGATTTACTATTTTAGCAAAATACAACATATTTTGTGAAGTTTTTCTGAGCAAAAAACGCTTTCACATTATCATCACCACACGTAAGATATTTGTTTTAATAAAAAAGAGATATATCACACTATGTATATAAATAAATTCAAGTAATACAATTACCATCTGCTTTGCAACAAATAGCATGAATAGCTGGATCAACTATAGTAATTCAAATACTTGTATATAAACGGACGGCTCTAAGAATATTGCAAAACATAATATAACATTTTATTAGCCCCTAGAACAGTTTCCTAGGTTAAACTTGTGACACAATGCCACATAACGGATACATTACACAAGGATGTGGTGCACTGTTAATTGACAGTTGCAGAGAGCATACCCACCAGGTTGGTCTAGTGTGGTTAACTTGTCATCGCTGATTTTACAGTAAGAGTTCTAAGGTTCAAATCTTAGTAAAGGCAGTTACTTTTATATGGATTTGAATACTAGATTGTGGACACTGATGTTCTTTGGTGGTTGGGTTTCAATTAAACCACACATCTCAGGAACAGTCGACTGAGACTGAACAAGAATACACTTTATTTACATTGATACATATCATCCTTTGAAGTAACACCTTATGGTGGTTCCACAGGTTAGACAGATAAAAGTAGTAATAGTCGCAGTGAGCACAGACTGGTATGTTTGTTAAAATTTATGTTTCCTTTTTGTAGAGGAACTAACCAAAATTGTAGAACACCTGCAGAAAAATGGCTTAAAGATCTCAGTATTAGTAAAAGAAAAATCAGTTATTTAAACAAGTTGCAAGGGAAGAAATAGAAGGTCAATCTTAGGACTGGTAAAGAGATTTCAAAAAAGGTGCACAGAGTTAGATACCTAAGAAGTTTTACTTACAAATATAGTAGACTAATCCAATACAAATAAGAGGAGTAAATTAGGAATAAAATATTAATAAGTACTAGCTAAACTATTTTAGTCAAAAGTATTGTCAAATAGAACAAAGATGTGGTTGTACAACACAGTAATACGCTCTATTCTGCTAAATGCAGCTGAGACATGGGATACAATGAAGCTTGGTAGACAAATATTTTGTGTTTTGAGTGCAAATATAAGAGGAGTATTTGGGGATAAGTAAAGGATAGGAACATATGATAAAAAAAAAAAAAAAATCATAGAAATCTATTAAATGACAAAACAGCTACCTGTTGAACAGAAAATACGGGCTAGTTGGTTTAGATGGATAGGAAATGTTGTCTGTATATTTATAGTATGATGCCTCTTTCTCCTTTTGAGGAAACACTCACTAGACAACTGATAAGATATCTACGACAAAATGGATGAATTCTTATACTAAATTGACCACAAGAGGATATGAGAAGTTACAGGAAGAAGGAAGGAAGTTCAAAACAGGATGAAAGAAGATAAATCTGCAATTCATATGGTATTTTTCTTTCCCCTAGTAATTTTGATATTGCATTTCTTAAAGGTGCTGAATAGTAATTACATCATCGATAGTCAAATAAAAAAAATTCATTACGGAATTAATATATTTTCAGCAAATTTCAGTAAATTCTGAAATGTACAATTTTTATAGAAGAAACAAACACCAAAATTAAAAATTTACAGTTACAGACATATTCGTTTCCTTTTGACACTAAATGTATGAACAAGGAAACATAAAATCCAATTTTCACCATATATAATTTCCTGTTTTATATTATTTTTTATTTGTTTTAAATGAAATTCATTTAATAATTTTTACTTATTCAGTTTCTTTATGTTATTCAGATTATTTCTCATAAGATTAAAAAAAATCGAGTGATTATTTGCTAATTAAATAAAAAATTGATTACGATGAAAATCTTTTTGTTTTTCTCAACTCATTTTTTTAAACAGATTGTCTACTACTGAATATAAAAACTAATGATAGTTAATAAATACTTACAGGAAATCATGTTTCCGTTAACAAGTATTAAAAGCAACTAAAATTCATTCTATGGCAACATTCTGAACAGAATATTATATCTACAAATTTTATATCTTAAAATTTTCTGTCTTTATTTCTTATAGTTATTTAATATTCTCTCTGAAATCAGCTTATAAATATTTAAAGTTAGTTCATCAAAGGAAACATCATTTGAGTCGTCAACAACAATACCTAGCGTAATCTTCCTGGCAATTGTTCATTATTATTCTAGTCTAGATGCCACATTACAGCCATCTCCATATAAACTTCTCATGAGGAATATTACTAACTATTAAAAAAGCTAATAAAAATGTACTAATGTGTGCGTATAATAAAATAATCTTTTCAGGATTTAATTCTCAGAATGAAACACTGCATAATTCAACTTCCCATCTACGGAACACAAATTGCAAAATATTTATAATATTTAAAAAAGTATCAAAATGTTGTACTTAAATACATGGAATTAAAAAAATATTTTTATCATAAAATGGAAAGTCATTGCACTGATCCTTTACATCAATGGCAAATACTTCATACTCTACCAGAGGCCAAAAAATAAAATTCCTTTTATTTTTGAACAACATTCATTGTTTTTGAAGTTATCTGTAATTTTTATCTACTTACTTGTATATCATTTTTTTTTCTTTCAAATTTCTCTAAACAATATCTGATTTTTCTGGGAAAAAGAGAATTAACTTTATTCTCTTTTATGCAAAGGCATAATATTTAGTGTTTGATTTTACTGTCATGACATGATTATAAAATGTATGTTAAAGAACTGAATCAAACAGAATGAATTCTTAAAACTTAAAGAAGATATTAAATGGGGTTAAATTCTACAACTAGTTATATTCAATTGTATACAACCATAACTAGAATAATTTATTTTATACCAGCGATTGAGATGGTAAATAAACCGCTCTTAATTAAAGTTTCTTTTAACTATTCCAAGTAACTAAATTTTCATATATATATATATATATATAAAGCAAAGCCCTCTATGAAAGTATTAAACTCGAGGGAAAAAATAATAAAGCGACAGGTAAATGGGAAAATTAAGTTTCATAAGCAATTATTCTCCACTGCTAAGGTGCAATTTGATGCATTTGTGCAACCTCTGTGCATTCATATGAGGAATAATTTTAACAATTATAAGGAAAATATGAATTTATAAAAATTTATTTCTTATTACATATTTTTTTTCTACTGTTGACTATTTTAGCAATGATTTCTGCTTCTTCAGAATGATTTTTTTTTTTTTTTAATGATAAATTTTTTTTAAATTTGATGGGGACACTATAGGACTTCCTTGTACACCTGTTACATTATGTATACAGATTTAAAAAAAAAAAATAATAATTTATTTCATTAAAAACTTCTGATATAGTTTTTTTTTATCATTATTGAATTAAT
Source organism: Zanna intricata (assembly GCA_010016005.3). Classification (NCBI taxonomy): domain Eukaryota; kingdom Metazoa; phylum Arthropoda; class Insecta; order Hemiptera; family Fulgoridae; genus Zanna; species Zanna intricata. The sequence continues at coordinate 13,346 of JAAAKQ030198452.1, forward strand.
TACTATTTGTCAATTTTTTTTTTTTACAGTCAGAGGTTAATTATTAATAAATCAATATATTTTAGGTTAAAAAAAAGAAAAGGAGATGAAGTCTGATACAAACCAATGTGTCATCCCCCTTATTAGATCCAAATATTTTATTAATTAAGACTTTATTTGGCTATAACTCTGCACCAATGAAGATAAGTACCACTTATGATAAATCGTTGAAAAGCTCTCAATAAGGTCTTATTACTGCAGTTAATAAAACTTTTTGTCTAGTTGATTGCAATCAAAAGGGGAGTGCACAATTAAATGTTTTAACAAACAGTCCAAAAGTTCAATATACTACAGTTAATCGTTTTTTGAGTTATGAGAGATACATATGTACGCACACGCCAAAACTAATCCAAATGGATTCAGGAATGATCAAAATGGATAGTTTCATTGAAATCTGAAAACTGAAATTGTTCGCGATCACAATACTTGTTTTACTTTCTACAAGGAAGTAAATGTGTTTAAATTTTTAAATTGTAGACAGCTGTTTATTAATCTCGTGCATGAAAAAAATTTCAATGCTTGAAAAAAATGTAAGATAAATAATAATAATTGCTTACAGTCTTATAATCTGATTGTTTTATTAACTTGTTAATAAATAATTCAGAAGCAAGAATTTTTGTAAAAATACTGGATATGGGGACAAAAGTAAAAAAGTATGGAAGAAATGTTTAATTAATTTTAATAAATTAATGTATTCTGCTTTTAGGATTAAATTAGATTAAAACAATCACAGTGTCTCTAAAGCTATAAAATAATTAAATGAGGTTCCTGCCCACCATATGCTTATTGTATTAAGAAATTCTTACAAGCTGTCTAGCAATTACATGATAATCTTACATCAATATTTGGTTCACTGAGGATGGCCAAAAAAATTTTAAATGCTAAATCACCTACAAAATCTGAGAAGCAAAATATTACAAAATTTAATGAAAACGACTTTAAAATATTAAATACAAATGAGGCAACTTCTTTTAACAAAAAGTGAAAGATTTAAAGAAAAGAAACAATTTTTTCGTTATTCATTACTAACAATTAATCCCAATTTCTGTTTTTTAACTTGTCACAAAGTTTTTTTTTTAAATTTTAAGCCTAACTAGCATGGTTGGTTATCACTGCCTGCGACAACATAAATATAGATGTAATAATTCAATCTCACTTTGACCTCACTATTTAGACTACACCTAATTATTATTATTTTTTTTTAACCTCCGAAAAATTACGATTATTGAACCAGTTAATTGGGCCAATTATTTTTAAAAATCACCTTTTTGGTTCTATGTACAAAGATTTGTTACAAAATCAATTGCCAGTTGTATTAATGTACCTCTTGATAGAAGACAGCAACAAATGTTATTCCACAACCTCATTACGCTGTGTAACCTAATTAGTTACACAGCATTTAAACCTAAGTTACCCGGACGGATAGATTAGTCGAAATGGATCAGTTAACTGTTAACTGGCCTCCTATGGCCCCTGATTTAAATCCCTTTGACTATTACCTTTGAGGTCATTTAAATTAATGTGTTCTATTTGGTTTTATTTTTCAGTAAAATGTGATTTTTTTACACTCCAACGTATATTTTGTGATATAAAAGGCCAAAAAGCAGTTCGACATACATAAAAACAGGTTATTTTTGGTTTAGATTAACTAACAGAACCGTAAAACATCACTAATTGCAAAAAAAAACCCAATACCCCATGATCATCAATCATATTTTCCTTTTTAGTTTTCTTCCTCTATTTTAGCTATAATAACTTTGAAAGTAAAATAATATGATAAAACTTTTAGATTTCTATTTGTGTTTTCTATAACAGTGATATTGAAGCGAGGCCTGAGAATCTTATTGATAATTTAAAACATGGAAACCAAGATATCTAAAGAAAGAATTAAGTTGAAAAATATATACTGGTAGAAATTGTAAAAACATTCTAAGTAGATATTTTGGCTGCCCTTTCAGTTTTACAAGTCCGATATTTTAATGTTCATTACTATAATATACATGTTATTTGACAGGCTGATAATTATTTACTCAAACATATGATACAAAAAATTAAAACTATTAAAACATTTTAAACCTGAAAATCAATAAAAAAATATTAAAACAAATTTACTGAGATAATATTGATTATACAATTATGATTAGATATACCAGATAAGAAATCCTAAAAACTAATTAGATAAGCCACAGTATTCGATTCACAACCATTATTAAGTCTAATTATATAAAATATTATTATGTTAAAAAAAAAAAAGAGTATGCTGAAAAACAATCTGCAATAGAGTATTTTAATCATGCATCAAATGATCAGATGATATTGATAACACGCTACGGACTTTTACATAATTTATTATCATACAGGGTACACACATCTGCGTATATGCAACTCTACATATGCGTGTTCTGTGTATATATACTTTTTCATCATGCTATAGGTGGATAGATGCATACGCACAAACAAAAAAAAAATACACGCGCAAAAATACCGAAACGAAAAATAGTGCAATTAAAATTACTGTTTTATCATATCGTATCAATAAAATTAAAAAATATTCCATTACCAGTAAATAATAAAAGACAAACATGTACTTTAAATGTTTTAAGTTCTTTACTATTTAAGGCATTTTAAAATTTGTTAACTATGTATCATGACTTTTGATATAGAAAGTAATGTGATTAACTACGAAGTCATTAAGTAAGTAATGTGAAAAACACATTATTTCATAACTAGCCGGCTCCTCTAGCTAGCTAGAACTTGGCCCTCAGAATACAGGTCAGCCCAACCTAATCCCAAAGCCAACTCACGGACTCCTCAAAGTCACAGGGCCTTTGCCAGAGCTACATAGCTCACTTCATTCACCATTCCCATGTTGCCAGGGGGGGACCAACAGCCAGGAAACCTGTAGAGCTACCATCATTACCATCTATCAAGAGAACTTCAACCCCAGGACCCACGCACTGTTCACTATTCTCATGATTGTAAGAATAATACTGATAAATAATTATTGTATTATTCAGGCTTTATAGAAACCTGAAAAAGAAACTAATTTAGAGAAGTCAGAATAATAGTAACTGCGGTAACTGAAGTACACAACATCTTTGACGATGAAAAATTCATAACTTACTTCTTTTCCAAGGTGGCAGAAATATAATAATGAAATAAAAGGATTAATCTATTCTGTCCTTAATGAATATCATTAATTCACAACTTCAACCTCCTTGGGAGTGAAGAAATAATTAATATTTTTAATATCTTAAACTTCAGGAAAGACATGGCCTTGATCGATGATTTAAACCTACCGAAAATAGCAGGAATGTATCATGCAATTTTAAAAGCAATCGATCGGTTGTTACTCGTGTGATGCGGTAACAGAAAAACTTTACATATGTACACATATGGCTAGTCTAGCCTCCCACAAGGTGCCTCATCACTCTAACCTTATAAGCAGTCCCCATGGGAAGCCCATTATTATTAAACAGAATGTTTTTAAAATTTGTTTAATATTATTTTATTTAACCTAAAATCTAATTCTATTGTTTTTGTAATATTTTTCATTTGATTGACTCAAATTATTCAGTTAAAAACCAGCTTGTACAGTGACAGAGATTCACAGTGCCCAGCCCATTTAATCAATTCATTAAAGTTTATGCTTCAAGCAAAAATCTGCACTACATGTAGTAGTATATATATATATATATATATACATACTTTTTTTAAGACGAAATATATCTTAGAATCTTCTCAGTTATGCCAAAAAACATGGGTAGAAATTTGGTTGCGAATGATTGAGTTTTTTTTTTGTTTATCCTGAACAAATAAAAACACTCTTCCATTTTATATAACAGTATGAATACAGAAATGGATAAATGGAGTTTCACATTACTTATGTGAAGTCCAAAATTTTATAAATTTTTGCAGCAGTTTTTTTTGGTCTAGCTTTCTTCTTCACAGTTGGCTAGCCGTGGAAAAAGACATGGCTACATGTCTTTTTACACAACATATTTATCATGACCTGCAGCTGACTGACTCTCCCAATTTTCAGCAGAGTTTTACTAATAGTTATTGATTTTTGTAAGACAGGCCTGTTCTGGAACCCATTAAAGATTTCAGATGCAATGGCCATCTGCAATATCTTGATTCATTCACCTAGACAACAACTTACAGCACGAGGCAAGTTGTTTCTGAACCCCCCCCCCCCCCACATTAATGTGTATTTATGGATGGGGCTGATTGTGTTGCTTTGAACCATCTTATTAAAATATTAAGCTTTTCATCATTAGTATGTTTTATTCTTGCTATGTATATTCCCATCTAAAATAATATCTCTTGGCATTCACTGAAAGAGTAAGAATGAATTTCAGATAGGAAAATGAGCTGTCAGATCAGTTATCAGCACCCATAAATATAAATCATGTAAACTGATATTTAATAAACATAATACATACCATAACTTATTATTCACATGTTGTTTATATTAACAGATCTACTAATTATGCTTGTAAAAATTCACTTAATCATAACATATCCATTATCAGATTAGTTAAAGTAACTGTTTTTATGTTAACTCAGCATAATATAGCCAACATACTAAAAAGAAAATTTAAGAAAACCAAAAATTTTTACATCATTAACATCTTATGAACAGTATACGTTTTCATAATAGTATTCTGCTTTTAACTGTACTTATTTACTTGGTATCTTCACACGATTACTTTACCATATTTAACGTGTTCATTATATTTAAATATTAATATGTGCAGGTGTCTGTACAGAGTGATAACGAATCAGCCTTTTATCAGGAGGTCCTGGGTTCAAATCCAAGTTAGCCATTGAATTTTTCATACACTACAAAATTCCATATCCATATTTTATGTACAAACTTTTCAAAGCTTCTGTGCCAAAAAATAAAATAAATAATAAATATGGCTTTTAACTACTTCTTCTACCTTTTATTTATCGAATCCTTATAATTAAATATATACAATTTGTGATGTTCTACGATGAAGATTTTATCTTTGTTTTCCAATGATCAGCCAGGCAAATTGCTTGATGGTATAGGAATGAATAATTCATTTATTACCTGCTTTTCTTTAACCCACAATGGTTTTTTTTTCATGTTTGTTCTCAAATCATGCGTCCTTAATTTTACTAGGGTCAGATGACAATACAATATTCCACCATAACTTTTGAAAACACCCCATCCCCCATACAGGGGTAAAAAAATTAACCACCGGTTACTAATTAAAGGTGGAGATTAAAGGTGCAGGTATAAAAAACTGCAAAATCTACAGAATGGATTTTAATATTTATCATCAGACATTAGTAAATTATTAGAAATTTCAATATAGTCTAATCTTCTACAATTTCAGGTGGACTGTTTCCGAGACGGGGAGGGTGGTTGATTGAAACCCAAGCACAAAACAACACCACTATTAATGTTCTAGTATTCAAATCCAGATAAAAGTGTCTTTACTAGGATTTGCATCTCGACTTTGCAACTCTCGACTTCAAAATAAGCTGATTTGCAATGGCAAGTTCAACAGACAATCTGGTGAGTAGGAAGTAATGGTTTTTAAAAGCATATGGAAGTTAAGTTCTGTGACAAATGCACATAAATAATAGTCTCATATACATTTTGTCAAATACAGCATACACATATGCTTGAAAGTTTATAAATACTTTTTAATTATAGTTATTTTTCCAAATACATAATTTTTAATGTAAATAAAAATTATTTATAAAAATGAAAACTCAGCTGTTTATTGATTTATTTTTTAACCCTCATTTAATACATAAAATCATCAAAGATGATTATATAAAATATAAAAATGCTGACATATGGAATAATATTATATAGTAAGCTAAATTTCAAGTGAACCATAGATTGCTGATTAAGTCTGTTATTATACGCTCTTCCTTTCACACTCAGAATTAATTCAAGTAGATTATTGCCTTGATATATTCAATTACTGTCATAAGAGTGGGGTGAAAGGATTTAGCACTTAAATGTTATCAATATACCAATTTATTAACCAGTTTTCTTTTTTCACAGCATCCTGTCATCTTTGTTACGTTACAAATAGTGTAATAAATATAATGTCCTTCAACAACGTTCCTAGTTAATTATTAATTATATTAAAATATTTTAAGTAGTTATACTAACAACTACTTTTTAATTGAAATACAAATTTATATAATTTTGCTGGGTACTTTACAATGAAAAAGAAATTCCGTACATCATTAAACGTTCACTAGGTAATAATTAGAACGAAGAATTTGACAAATTGTTTTTAAATGTTATTGTCGATAGCTTTATACAAGGCAGCTGAATAACAACTGATAATAATTCAATAAGTTTAGGTAAAGATGCAAAATTTCTACATTTATCATTTTAATTTTTATTTTATAGGAAAAAATCGGGTGGGTTGTGTCTTGGCGAACGGCCGTTGGTTTAACGTGAAACGTTACAGACCTTGGATGAAGTTCCTTCGAGCTGCATACCGACCAACTTATCGGTAGAATTAAATGGGAGAGCCACCACCGAATTTTTTTTTAACAATACTGAAAATCTCCAATGAAAATATTTTTTTTCCTTAATTTGGGGAACTCTGCTTTTAAACTTGTCTGTCTGTATGTCAGCGAGTCACTTTTAGTGCATTGGATTGAAATAAAAACGAGACATTTGCTGGGTACTAAATATAATTTTTACACAAAGTAGACACTTAAGTGGTGCTATTAATGATATTTATTTCGACTAATATTCGACGGCAATTTTGTTCAACATCGTTCTGTGATATGAAAAGAGACATAAGGCATAATAAACAGCATTAGAGGTGCTCTCGCCGTCGTCATCGTTCACTGAGCGCGCCATACCAGCTTTGGCACGCTCCCGAAACAGTCTCGCTCGCTCAGCACCGTATATTGGACTACCTATGTGTGGCCCATAACTTTATATTTTAAAAACTTTTGAACTGACGGTGGTTTTGGGGTCTGGGGGTGATGTGCAACGCAAAGATATGTCGAAATTGTCCGGAAGTTAGGTAGCTTTCTTATGAAATTTACCTAAAAATCTTGTAATACATCGGTGAATAAAAACTATAACATGTAAATATCAGCTTAATAAAGGGAAAGACAATTTTTCACAACTACAAAATTATTATTTTTTATTTCAGAAAAAATTAAAAGAGTTTTCAATTTCCTGTAATTAAAGATAAAAAAAAAAAAGTGTACCATAAATATGTAAAGGTTAAGGAAATTTATTACATGCTATTTACAATTCTGTGAAATTCAAATTATTTTATTTTTTAACTTAATAACAGACTATGAGGAAATAATTACGATACAAAATATATATAAATAGCACTAAATAGAAAAAAAACCATTTTTTTTTTTTTTTTTTTTTTAAATTATTTGAATAATAAAAAGTCGGAAAAGTCAACTTAAAAAATTTTAATTTACATAGTGATTCATGAGACAAGGAAATAATTTAGGAACCTATTCTAGAGCTTGAAATAAGGAAAACCGGTAATAAAAACACATATTCCAATACGTTCAATATCATCAAAACTACGGGAGGTACAATTCTGGGACCTGTAAAAAATCATAACCATAACATCAGCATACCCCATAATATAACATCATCACCCCTTAAAAAGTTCACCTACGGAATTGGTAATCAGGCGAAATTTTTTGCTAGGCCGTAAATCGAAAAAAAGCATTTACGAAAACAGATTTGCAAAAACTTTTTTTCTGATTCCTAGAATCGGTTCCTAAATCATTTCCCTTTACTCCTGAATCACTTTGTAAAATAAAATAATCTTAATTATTAATTATAATAAAAAAATTTACAAAATAATAACTTATAAAAACGGTTACCGGGATCAAAGAATATTTTTATTCCCAGAAGCAAAAAGAAAAGAAATTTAGTATTTTTACTTTCCCATCTAGATAGCGCTAAAGAGTAAGGCGAGAGGGACATGTAAGTCATAAAATGACACCTCTGAAACTAACACTAGGTGTTAGTCTTCCTCTATAGGTCTAGAAGGGAAAGTACTGTAATCGGTCCAGTTCGGACATATACGGTAATCACCGGATCTTGACGTTTTGACACAAAAGGAATCCAAAAACCGGATGGAAATTTTTTCCGGATGTTAATGTTCGTATACGTATGTTCGGTGGTGTTGGCCTCTAAATCATCTTTTATCTCCGTAACTACTGGACACACTTCGACCAAACTTGTTCAGATTACTTATATATACGAGACACTGATGCCATTAAATTTTCAACTTAAAAGGTCAAGGGGGCGAGGCTGTAGAGCTAGGCCGTCCTCAGTATCTCGAGATTTCGCCCAATTTAGTTCATATATTTCCTAGGAAAATTTGTAACAATTAAAAAATAATATCTGCAAAAAACTTTTATGCAAAATCGCATCCCTACTATAAAAAAATTCTGTTGAAGTCGTCTGTTATGTTGATGTAAATAATAAAAAATATTATTTAAAAAATAAAAATTATTTAATAAAAAATATTTAAGTGTAAAAAAATATTTAATAAAAAATAAATTAAATTAAATAAAAAATATTTAAGTATAAACAAGTAATTCGGTCTCGCTGGGTCTCAAACTCGGCCGCTCGGTCAATTCTGTACCTAATGCGTTAAGCCTCGGTTAACCCAGTCTGCCGATCGTACGAGCGAAATTTGTTGTATTAAGTTGTGAAATTCTTAGTCAAGTTAAATTCTTAGTTTAGTTAGTGCTGGCCGCGTGACATTAAAGTTCTATAACAGTATTGTCAGCTTTTTTAATATGGTAAATTGAAACTAGAAAAGCTGAAATTGATACAAAGATTTAGCTAAATATCCAACGGTACCCGTACCTTTTAACCCTTATCGAACAACATTGTATCAAATCGGACCCACTTAAGTAAATAATTCCCAATAAATTACCTTTAAGCTAAAAAAAGGGTCAAAATTACAATTTTTATAAATTTTAATTTTCCAGATTGAAAATCCAACTGTACCTAGTATTAATGTGCATAACGCGGAAAACTAAAAAAAATAGATTATATTTTTACTTCTTTGTACGATGTAAAAGAAGTATTTTGATCGTGAAAAATTCTGGTTTTCAGATTGTAAAATTTTAATTAATAAAATATTTGGATCTTATAAGAGAAAGAAACATGGTTCGAATTAGAATTCATCTCCATTATTTTTAAATTTAAATATACTAATAGTTAACCTCTGAATGTAAAAAAATACGTACGTACGTACGTAGTGCGCACATCAGATTCTTTAAACAGGTGATTCATGAGACCCCAACTTAAGAATTTTAAAAATTCGTTTAATTTTTTGTAAATTCTGATACGTTATCTGTTACCACTAAGTAGTAGCTGTTATTAAACGGAACCAAACGTTTTAATAACAGATAACGTATCTGTTATTAAAATAATTTTTTTTTTTTTTTACAAAAAATCTTAATTTTTTTTCTGATCTGCGTTTTAATATTTCAATTTTTTAAGATAACGTCATTCGATCAAGGTAAACAAATCGAATAAAATTTGTTTACCGAACATTTTGATGGTTTTTAAATAAATTTTTATTTTAAATACGATATGACGTATTATAAACAAAAATCTGTCAACGGCAATACCGGGACCCGGGATACGATCCTTTGCCGCGTTTTTTTTCACTCGGTTCGTCCTTCCGATACCGAAGAGCGAAGGCTTTATTAAAAAATGTACCATTATTTGGTTCACTAAAAGCGATTTTTTACAGTTAAAACAACTTTATTTTTTTACAAATGTTTTGATAAAGAAATCTATCAAAACCTTTCTAGGGTTGGTATTTAACAAAAAAAATACTTTTAATAAAGGTAGCTAGCTATATGTAAATAACAAAAAAAAAAATTAAAAATAATGATTAGAATAAAAAAGCATTTAATAAGCACTTACGAAGCAAATTCGCTCTAGATATAATCGTATAATATAATTTGTGCGTTTCACTGCAAATGTAGAAGTTACAATGGAACACCTCTAAAGAGAAAATTTTGAAAGCTAAACGGACATCACTCATCTCATGCTCTAAAGCAATACCTAATGGTGGACCCGGAGTTTAAAAAAGAAAAAAAGTGGATATTGGAGAAGATGGAGAAGACCTATGCGAAATGTTGGAGACAGCCGGAAATGGAGACGCGACTTTGCTTTTCTAAAATCATACGCATTACGTAAAGCAGAATTTTATTAACTTTTTTGTTAGGTAGATAGAAGATGAAGGTTACTTGGTTTACTGGCGTTACTCCCGCCACCACCCCATTCGGTCGCCTTCAAGTATAAGACCGAATGTCTGTGCCAAAAAGGGCTACTGAACCTCGAACAGTTTAAGCGACAGTTTCCTACCTAGCTCCTAGAGCTAAACTAACAGCATAACGGAATAAACATGCCACATACCCCTCGCTTCTGTATCCACCATTCATTTGTCATATACTGACTAAAAATTAGGTAGGCGCACTATACTAAAATATATGACTGTCATAAATATAAAATTTATTCCGTCAAAAACAGCAATTCGCTGCCATACCTAGATCGCTGAATGCCAGAAAATACCTATCCATCAAATTACAGAGCTTAAAGCTATAATTTGCTGATGGCCAGCCATAACGCGAGGAACTTCCTAGAGCAGCGCGGTAGGAGATCTTTTCCCTTAGAAAACTACTGATGCCGATTTAACAAAGCAAGGAACTCCCACATGGTCCGACAATGCGGCTCTCCCCAAATTGACTCTCAGCTTGTGTGTGCCAATTTTCCCCTTGACCTCTAAGTTCCAAGAGTGGCCTGAGTTCTGGCCTGCCCCCCCAATAGCGGGACAGTCGAACATCATATGGACTTCCCCGCAGACCCACAACTCATCAGCTGCCAGGCAGAATCTATGCAGACATTGTTTTAAATTTGCATGGTTGGTGGGCACCTGGGCTTCTGTTGCCCTTAAAAATGAAGTAGAGGCGTGACATTCCCCAAAGTCCTGTATAAATTCATATTAAAAAACCTTCCCTTATACGTAGTGTGCCATTCTTGCCGCCAAGCTTCCATCACGAGGCTCTGATGCTTCCTTCGCAGACGGGAGATGGGTAACTAAGATCTTTTAGTCAATCGAAGATTAAGGTTAATCCGGCTAACTCTACGTATCATGTTACGTTTGAAATAAGGAGGGATAACCTCCCGCAAGTTCAAATTAATGCCGTTTTCATCCCGCACGCTAACAAAAGTGCGATACCTAGGTCTATATCTAAATCACCGTCTTATGTGAATAAGTCATGTCAGGAAGAAAATAACACAGCTGAACATTAACTTCAGAAAGATGTACTGGATGTACTGATTTGGACTACGGAATCAACTGTGAGGTACACGACAAGCAACAGTAACATCCAAGTCCTACAGCGATTCTAGAACAAACTATTGAAAAATATAGCAGAAGCGCCGTGATTTAGGAAAAACACTGAAATTTAATTATTTGGAATCGAGATGATATAGGGCGATTCAGTACAAGAGACTAAACAAATATGTGAATTGGTTCGCCGAGAACGTTAAGCAGCTAAAGCGACTGCATATATTACATCTGTAAGTTCTCCGAGATTCGAGGTGAATCGGTTACGCTAGAGTGCTGTGCATAGTCACCACTTACTTTGTTGGTTCTTTGATCGTTCTGCTGCTTCTTTGTTTAAATAATTATTCTATGGATGGCTGGTAACACTATTTTTTGTTGTATTCTTTGCTTTTTAGGCTGTAAACTTTATCAATGTTTCTTGGATTTATCTTTGTACGCACTTACTTATGTTTGTTATAAATTTATATGTACTGTATAAGTTAGATATACATATACTGCTTCTTTGGAGGATTTCAATGGAAACCCTTCTTTGCATATCATTCTTTTTTCGTTATTCAAATTTACCGATTATAAATTAAATACAGCGGCAAAAAAAAAATAGTTTTTTCTACAAATAAAAAGAAGAAACATAAAATCGAAATTTAATCGCTAAAAAAAAAAAAGACTAAACATAGAAACTGGAAAATACTGGAAAATAAAAATTCACAGTGGAACAACAAAATCTGGAAATAGAATAAAAACCGGAATTTTCTAACTTCATACTACATACGAGGCTCGGCTGATAAATAGGGCACACAAGCATGCTACACGGAGACAAAAGGTACTATCAAGTTGGGCGTGGCAGCATACGATAGCTAAAATTCTCCTCTACAAATCTGCGATAATGCGTTGAAATCCGTTTAACAGTTGTTTTTTTTTTTTCAGTAGCAATTAAAATTAAGTCGAGTACGGCTAATATGCCAATATATGTTAAAACAGCGTGCGTTGATCGAATTTTTAACAGAAAATGTGAAAATCCTACGAATATTTTTCTTCATTTAAAAACGGTTTACGTTGTGAAACTGTTGACAGTACTGTGAATAGGTGGGCGTTGAAATTTCGCGAATTGAAGCCGGTAAAGCGACAACTGAGAACGCACCTCGCCGCGGACGACCAGTTTCTGTGACTGACGAGAAACATCGAAAGGAGATGGATGATTTGGTTCAAAGTGATCGGCTAATCGTGATTTCGTCACGAAGCAACGCATCGTGACGAAATCATCAAATCTGTGCTCAAAACTGAAGCCTTTTTTCCGCATCCGCCATAGTCGCCATATTTGACTCCGTGCGATTTCCACTTCTTCCCTCATCTCGGATCTCAAAAGTAATCATTACACCACCGACAAAGAGGTGAAGGAAGCTATAGCCACTTGATCCGAGAAAGATCATCAGAATGCAAAAAATTGCCACACGTTGGGAAAAGTGTATCAGTGTAAGGGGATTATATCGAAAAATAAATACTGCATTTTGTAGCTAAGGTATTGTAAGTTTATTCATTTTTTATTTCATTCCAATATCTCTTTTCATTCCCATGCTACGCATATGTGTGCAAAATTTATCAGCCAACCCTCGTAGTTGATACTTTTGTTTAAAAATATTATTTAGTTAACTTTCTTACATCATTTGATTAAAATTGTTATTATCATTATTACTATTATTATCATACAAAAATTTTATAATAAATGTAATACATCAAATATTAGGTAACAAAATATTTATTCGTTACATTAAAAGTAAGGTCACGGAAATTTTCATGGTATAATGCAAAAATAATCGATTTACCTTTAATAAATAAAAAGGTTCATAAAGAACTTTCATTTTCATTCGCTAAGCTAAATAGGCCTACAATATTATAATTCTATATATAAAATTACAAAAATTTTTACGGATGGTCAAATTTTACCAAGGTTTGGAATTCAGGTTCAATGGTGTTAAAAAGAAATTTCAAGGTCTGTTTAGTTGAACTGTGAGTTGGAATTGCGCTTGGCTAGTGTACCGATATCTAATTCAGTACTGTCGGTTCAAAGGGTCCTAAATGAAATGATAAAAATTCTTTTCAAAGAATTCAGGCACATACGCGTATAGATCTATTAAAAAAAAACCTATGTTATGTATAATTATCCCTTTTACGCAGACCGCTATTACAAAAAAAAAAAAAAAAAAAAAAAAAAAACGCCAAAACCTTTGTATCAGATTGATATTATAAGTAAAAGACGAAGAAAGTTTGTTTATTATTCTGTGTTAAAAAAAAAATTCGTAGAATTCCTCTGTACTTTCTTCCGACGAAAGATTCCACAACATAAAAAAAATGTTCATGTATAATTTGTAATTGATGATTTATTTTTAGTTATCCGTGATCTTTGTAAAATTACTTTCTTATATTTTTATTTTGAATCTTATCTGCTTACGCGCGCGCGCGCGCGCGCACACACACACACACACATTTAAAAACTGTTCTATAAGAATCGCCTTTAAAATGCGATATACGTAGTTTTCAACAGTAAATATAAACAGGGAGCTTTTATCAATTCGACCTCTCTCTCTCTATCTCTCTCTTTCTCTTCTCTGAAACCACCGTAAGGATGGTTTCAAAGACGAAATGATTTCAAAGGATGAATGAGGATGATATACATGAATGTAAATGAAGTCTAGTCATTTACAGTCTCCGTTGACCATTCCTGAGAAGTGAAGGTAATTGAAACCCGACCACCAAAGAACACCGGTATCTAAGATAGTATGCAAAACCGTATAAAAGTAACAATTACTAGGATTTGAACCTTAGAACTCTCGACTTCGAATCACCTGATTTGCGATGACGAGTTAACCACTAGACCAGCCTGGTGGGCGTATTATCGTTTTCCACTCTCATAACTTGATAAACATTAAATAAAGAAAAGATCTTTTTTAGGTTAATAATGAGTTCATAAGTGATAACTCTGACTGGAAATAGAATCCTGAGACAAAATCGTTTCAATGATAAAAATAGCTAGAAATCAAATTTTACCAATTTTATCCTTTTTATAAAAAAGCAGATACCTACACAACTACAACTAGAAGATGTATGGAACACATAGCGTTGACCTAATAAAAATTCAGTGCTAACGAATAATACTAAAAGTTAAGATTAGATGAAACTTAATACTGTATTGTGAATACAACGAGAAAGGGTTTGATTTATCAATATAATTTGGTTGACTAAAAACAATTTCGCTTCCTCTCCTTAAAACACGTAGAAAAAAAAGAAATCTTCAACAAATAGTATTTAATTCACTACAATCGTTCGGAAAGTTTCGGGCTGACACTTATATAGTGGAAATATGACCAAATGACTATGGCAAATATCATAGTTATTAATTAATATCATATTATGATTCTTTAAATTGTGTGCTAATAAGTTTCAATTCGCGCGTTTAGTTGTTCGTTTGACAATCGAGTAAAATAAAAGTTTTGACATTTTCTGATAAAATTTACATTCGAACTGTTACTTTTTATGCCTCGACGAACATACGAAAAAAAATTCCCTTTAAAAGATTTCGTTTCTGACATTAAAAAAAGTGACAGCTGCTGAATCTAAACATGGTCATAACATCCGTTCAAGATTTCGAACGTTCGGGAGGCCAAAAAACCGCTACGATCGATGAAATCGTCACAAAAATCCAATAAGCCATGTTAAATGATTGCTGACCAAAGATACACGAGCTTGCTGACATCACAAGCATCTCGATAGACCGTATCCACTACATTTTACATGATGTTTTATTTATGAAAAAGTTTACCGCTTGGTGCGTGCTGTGTTTGTTAACAGTCGATTAAAACACATTTGAACGAACACTTCTCAAGGATATTTATTTAGACATATTTAACCGCAATATATTTAAAATAAAATTAAAATATTTCCTTTCTCAGCAACACTACTACACTGACGATGAAATTTTTTAAATAATTTCTGCATCCTGTTCGTGTACAAAAAAATGTGCTCGAACAACGCCTTCTGAAATGTGAATTATTTTGTAGTTATCTTTTATTTTTAGTATTTTCATTTTTTATTTGCTTACTAATTATTTTAACATCAATACAATAAATTTAATATTTAATGTAAAAATAGATTTGATGGACTTAATCACATTTATATTTTCATTTTGCAATACTTTTCCTATTAATGTTTCGTTTGATCCATCCATCAGCTGACCAGTATATCTATCCATTCCTGATGGCTTATAAAAGATTTCTCATCTTTTATACGTATATTAGCCGGGCCATCTAACAAGACCCTGGACCAACAGGTGAACCTCGGAGCCAAGTCAGAGGCGCCTCGAGACCTTCCGGGACCACGGCGCCGAACCCAGAGCAGCAGAGCTGCTTTGCTCGCCAATCCTGTGCTGAATGGGTACGGCGCCTTGGACATCCGCAGAGCCCGCTTCGGTCGCCATTCCCGTTCATCCCGAGGGCTCGGCTCCGCTTCCTGGACCTCTGCACTTTTCGTTATCCGCATGATTGTGAGAATAATACTGGTAAATAACAACTAAAGTATTCAACGCTTTATAGAAAGTTGAAAAAGAAACCGAATTACAAAAGGTAGAATAATAATAGTAGCTCTCTTTTGTCTGTTTAGTCCGGAACTACCGTTAAGGTATTACTTCAGAGGATGAATGAGGATGATGTGTATGAATTTGAATGAAGTGTAGTCTT
>JAAAKQ030198453.1:0-11896 GCA_010016005.3 Zanna intricata
AAGGCCCGAGCAAATGCGACTGAAAACCCTGTACAAAATAATTATAAAGGTTGTATTCATTACATTTGTTTCGACTGTCGTTTCAAAACCTTAGTTCTAAATAAATAAAACATTCGTCATTAAAGCAAGATTCAACGATTCACTACTATTCTACAAAATGTAATTACATAGATGTTTCCAAGCTCTCAACTGTGACTGGAAGGAATTAGGAGAACACTAAATGTATAAATAATTATACTTATTGCAAATCGGTACATTAGTTCACAAACATTATAAAATTAACAGAGATCTAGTGCAGGTGAATATTTATATCAAAATAATTATTTGGCCTAAAAGTATTTTCCAATAAGCGACACAGTAAACAGAAATTCAGAATCAATTTCGAGGCTTTCGCCTCAAAGTAGTATTGGATTATAAATTAACCGTAAGTCCAAATCGTCATGCACATTCCACTACCCAAACACTTCAAAACAAAACCACAATATAATAACTGGGTTTTCTTGGCAATATATACTTGTTTAGCTCACTTTGTAAGAAAAAACTTCGGTCCATTTTTTGTTGAAAATTTAAATACGCTTCTAAATCAATAATTTTAAAGTAAACAGACGAGATGGTATCGGGGAAATATTTAATAGCATAAACTACCGTTCTCCAAGACGTCCAAGCCTTGAACTACTCTCCTCCGGTGACCTACTTTTATCAAACGATAAAAATTCGTTAAAATCCAGTGATCCGCTCTAAAATTACCTTCTAACAGAAACAATAAAGCAAAAAGTATATGCCTTACAAGCTGGGACATTCAGGTCGAGAACAACTTTAATAAAAACTATCTTCAAGGATTACTGATTTACAATACTAGATATTTATGCAATAAATAGTAAGTATTAAAGAGCAATGAAGTTAATTAAGTTTGAAGCAAGTTATAAAATTGCCTTCACTTTAGGCAATTTAAGGCAGATAATTAAATAATTAATGTATTATTATTGTGAAAATAATAATTTAAGATATAATTTTAAATTATTTAACAGTTATCTATACTTTACATGAAAATGTACTTTTAACACTACATTATATGATGCATTCTTGACATATATTTATCGATTCACAAAAAAAATTACTAACTATGCACCATGTCATTATTATAATACCTACATACATACATACATATTTCTTTTACCGCCTTAAAATAAGATATATTCATCCATACTAAAAAAAGAATTACATTATTTGAAAATTATTTAACACATTTTTTTTTTCTCTTACTATCAGCTTATGTGCTGTAAATCTCTTCCACGTACTTCAGGAAATCCAAGCACTGTTCATGACTTAACAAAACATATGTCGCTTACTGCAAAACGATTATATTTACGCAGTAATAAGAAATATGTCATTAAACTTATATTAGTAGCACATTATAGCAGGAATTTTCCACTATGACGTGCTATTATGGTTACTTTGCTAAAAATAATCTACAACACGTATTATCTGATCCTGTATGTAACCTCACTCTCTTATGGAAATTGACTCGCACATCGAAAGCAATTCAAATTAAATGGAACTAAAATAATTAATTAAAAGATTTTCAGTTACTCAAGATACATCTAAAACACTCTTGTTAATAAAAACATTTTATCAAATAATATTGAAAATTACTTATTAAAATTAATAACAGAATATTCCCATACTGTGGATATAATATGAATGGAAAAAAATAATATCTTCCAGAATTCTGGTGAACAGAAAGAAAATGTGGGCTGAAAAACTGAAAATCATGTACATTCCATCGGCCTTAACATAATATGCAACAGATGAAAGCCTGCCTTGGGTTTCTTATTATTCATGAGAACAACTACAACATTTTCAAGAGTGATATGTCTATGCCATATCATCTTTAACTATTTATTCATTTCTTGACATACAAAACTTTTACAAAAAAATCTCATATAGGAAAGAATTTTTTTAAAATTATTTTTTCTATAAAAAAAATATTGCTACCATAGAGATATATTTATAGTATTAACCGATAATAAAACGGTATTAACGATAAACAGTATGCAAAGGATTATTACATGTTCCAAGGAAAATTGTACTTCGTGCTAAAATTGATCTATGAAAACCATGTTTAGTTTTCATCCTTAGTTCATATTCTTTTATTTGCAATCGCAATCACAAAAAAAAAAAATCATTCTACATCAAAATAACATGATCAATAAACCAGCAACATAAAAATTAAATATTTAATTTGGCCGAAAAGAATTTACCCTAATATAAAACTACGCAAATAAATAAATCTAGAGATAACTATTAATATTGAACAAACAAAAAGATTATACACAATTTAAAACTTAAGACTAGTTTTAAATCAATCTTTAAAAATTAAATACATTCTCTTTACTATAAAATTTTGTAGAAAAAACTATACTATTTAATTACATGAAGATTGAGGTAATTGTTACAAAAATGACAGCCATCAGGCTAATAATTCAGTAGTGTAAAACACTTAACAATAAACTAATTAAGAAACCATTTAAAATGTTTCAAATATGAATAACAAGATTAAAGTCACGATGGCACTGGATTTTATACTCAAGGTCAAAGGTTTGAATCCGGCTCAAACCAGTTAAAATTTGTTACCCAATAGATGATTCATGATCTTACCAACCTGTAATGAGTGCTCATCTTGATAAATAAGGAAGTTAAAAAAAAAGATCATCTCCAGTATCACAAATAAATGTGTAGATTCTCCATCTCCATTCATTTCATTTTGAACACATTTCCTTTATATGAAACACATTTTTGAGCACAGAATAATTTCAATTAAAGTTATTAATAATAAATTCCTATAAAAATCTTTCTCGTAATTAGCCTTGCTATTATTTTACAAGTAATAACCATTTTAACGTTAATGAAACATATCTTCAGCAGACTACAACAGAGTAAATACAAAACTACATACTAAACTCAGTCTGTAGTTTGAATTACTAGAAAAAACTAGAATCTTAATGGTTTTCATTTCTTTAATTAATTAAACATAATATCTTACAATAAAACTGGCCAGAAATAGAATAGATTGTTAACTGATAATGCGAGTATTAACTTCCAGCTGCCTCTTGCAAGTTTTCAGCTCGCAGATTAACAATCTGGATAAACAAATTTACAGTAATAATTAAACTAAGTATTGAAAGACAACATCCTTAAATGTTTGCATGTCATGTTCATAATAACCAACAATGTTTTCTAATAAAAACGTATTGACTAAAAAGAAAAATTAATTAAACTATTAAAGAAAATAATTTTATAAAAGAATATCAAATATATAAGAGATCACAGTTATAAAAAGATAAAAGACAAAAGATGAATACAAAGCCCAGCCAGACGTAAACTTTCTTGGATAAGACGAAGAAAAACATATGCCCGAGACACACTCTGAACTATGAGAAAAAAAATATTAAAAAATTCTTATAACAATAAATAAACATTCAGGAACAAATTACTTAAAGGCTGACGATTATATAAAAATAAATTTTAAAAAACGCTAAATAGGAAGCATTAAAAAAAATACTGTTGATAATACATGTTCACATTAATCAGCAGTTATTATGCAACTAAAATGACACAGGCCTATATATGCTAAGACAAGCAGTTACATAAAAGTGGTCCATTCCTTTTACATAAAACCTTCATAATGACCAGTTTAGTCGGTAGTATTATTATACAATACTAGAAGAAGTAAGGTGGTTTTTAGTCACTTTTCTTCAAGTCCAAAAATATACATTTTTTTTTTTTTTTTAATAAAATTATTGCTATTTTTAAACCTAGTATTTTCTTTTGGGTCAAAATTTTACCAAATAAATAACTTAAAAATAAACAAAGTGTGGTAACTCTTAGCATTTACTATCGTAATTAAATAATGTTTTTGTCTAATTTAACACTAAATTAATTAATAATCTTTTTATTTTTTATCTACGCCAAGTCTTTTTTTAATTCATATATTGCAACAATAATGAATGGTAGTAAAATGTTTTTCTACAAGTTATTTCTACACAATTTTTTTGATATTATAATATTTTTTTATAATGAACAGTATTAAAACCACACTATATTCTCTAACAATCAGTGTTTACTAATACTACTAACTCACAATATATTTTTTCTTTTCTTTAATGATTAATAAATCATAGTTTATTTACTATATTCCCTCCCCCCAAATCTCCATTTCAATTTATAAAATCTATTAATAATGCAGTTAATCTTTAATTTGTCTCCTCAGTGTTATCACAATAGTTACATTTATTCCCATAATAAACAGACAATTAAATATTATTAATAAATGATGTTTAGTAGGCTAATTATTATTGATATGCAGTTTTTTTATGGTTCTGTATTGCAAATGATTTGTAACAAGATACAGGAAGTGGAACAAGGTAATAAATACTACAGATTTAGTAGTAATAACTGTGGATTATTTGTATAGCTCTTAGAAAAACCAAAAATAATAATTATGTTGCTATCGTAAAATATTTTGAACTTTAAAAATTATGTATACAACCAAAATACATATTTAAAAGAAAAATAAAAAGAATCATTTTCATGTACATAAATTTAAAAAAAAAATTAATAAATAAGATCAGAATAACAAACCAAAAACCTGTACACAACATTTGGAATGTTTTTTTTTTTTTTTTCAGTTACATTACACTAATTTAACACATAATCCTAAATTTACTCCGACTTATAGTAAATACAAATTAACATGGAATAATGTTTTCATAAAATCCCATAATTATTAGATTCTGATTAAATGTGAACTTTCAACATAAAACAAAAAATCCAATAAACAAACTATCAACACAACAGATAGAATTTCTTTGGATGAAAAATAAAATATTACTGATATAGAGGCCTAGAAACAAATAATTATAGCATGCACTGAATACACAAACTATTTTGCTGTAGAAACTTCAAATTATTCTATAAAAAAGATTCTCAACCACTCTATCAGAAGATAGAATATACACTTTTATTCTTAACCAACAGTACAATTGAGGCATATTTTGTGGATGTGATTACTTACTATTAACCAACAGCATTTTACCATAAACAATGAGATGAACATTACTTTTATACAGAATGATAATTTATCACGTTTGGATACATAAAATACAAAATTTAATTCTATGATTTTATAATTAAATACTATGTAGGAGGGGAAATTGCATAGAATGGGTGGTAAGTAGATATATATTAAATATGTGCCTGACTGCCTTATAAGACCCCCATAACTATAGATGAATGCCATTACAGGATATAAAACCATTTACAGATAACAAAATTACAGAAAATTAGTGTAGTGCAACAAAAAAAATAGCACGAAGAGTAATGACTCAGATTAAAAATAAATCTTTTATTAGTAAATTAATATTAATCTATTTTACATAAATATTTAAAAAATTAAAAGTAAAAATTAGACAAACATAATCTTTAACGGAAAAAAAATCACTGTCACTTTTCAATAAGAGGCCCAGCCATTTACAAGATTTATCTACTTATTATTTTTAATTTAGTTTAATTATTTCCTTTCATAGACTAATTTTCAAATTTATCGGTTGTTGTTGAATTATATTAATTATATTATACAATAAAAAAAAAATCAATCCTAATTTTTTACACCCGATTCAATGTGTATAAATAACATGTGCTAATAAACAATTATAGCTGATCTTTGTGATAGTTTCATCTATTTTATTGATTTATTTACTTATTTTACTGTTGATAATGCTAAAAATTAATTACATTATTTTTTTAAATTATTTTTATTTATTAATAAGAACATTAACCCACTCTTCACCTTTTTATCATTAATTTTATATTTCAAAATACTGCTCTGATAAAGATTTTCCATTTCCCTTCAATCACTTATAATTCTTTCAGTAATTCATTATTTTTACGTGTGCAGCAACATTTCATCCTATTTCTGACATAGTCTATATGATCTAAAATATGTAGTACACTAAATAAAACATTTCATTTATTATTAATCATTCAATATCATCATTACCAAACACAAAAATTCATTATCATTAAAAATGCAATGAATACATAATGAATAGCCAGATCTGATTCAAAATATTAAATAATAGCTTTTCTATTAATATAATTATTATTATTAATACTGCTCCCAACTTTTATTCCAATATAAATATTCTAGAATATAATATTTACAAAGAACACTCCAAAATAAAAAAATCATTTTTTATTATAGCCTATGACTATTTGTCATTGAAGGTTAGAATCTACCAACTGGATAAATATTTAGTTACGATTGTACAAACGAACAACTTTGTAAAATCTGAGAAAAAACTAAAATAGCTTTTGTAATTTTAATAATCTTACAGCAGATTAAAAAATTCAAATAATCAATTTCATTATTGTTAGAATTTAAATTTAATAGTCTAACAACAAATTCAACCAAATAAGTTACCCAATTAAATGATTACTATAAATAACTTATCATTACCGCTAGATATACTATCACACATAAATTGCATACAAGAAGCCTGAATGTTACAAGGTGCCTTTAATTGCTTAATAGATTGTAAGTAACAGGAAACTGAATAGTTTTTAAATCCACTACTCATTAAACACAAACACAACTCAAAAACTACTAACAGTATTGTTTTTATTAAATATCAGCTGATTACCTAATTTACTTTGATGAGAGGTTCAGATAACATTTACTAAAAAAAATGTAAATGTAAATCATTGTAACCTGATTTTTTTTAAATAGTAATAGAAAAATTATGTAATAGTTTGAAATCAACTAACTTTTAAAAGAATGTCAAGTAATAAATACTATTACAATTTAAAAAATTCATTCAATAATTAAAATAATTATAAAACATATTCTTACAACCTCTTTAATAATAATTTCCTAAGGAATGAATCAAATGAAATAATTTTTTTTAAATTTGTAAAAATATAACAGTAGAATAAAATTAACTGATAGTTAGTCATCCTACTCCCTTCTAATCATAAAATTAATAAATCAATATATTATTGAGGTATGTTTTAAGGCTGAAAGAACATAAGTAAAATTAAAACTAATGAAACAGAGTAAAACAATTAGCAAATTCATATCCTGTAAATTAAAATGCTTGAAATAATTACTTCAGTAAACAAAATTTTAAATAAAATAAACTGCTGTAAAAATATGTAAAATAAATATTCAAACATGTAAATAAACAAACACAAGCAGCATTTGTTAAAAACAAAGTAATGTGATTGTGTTAAAAAAAAAAGTATATTTTAAAGAAGCATACGACACTTCTGTACATAACATGAGAGGGAAAATTCTATTATGTGTACTTCTTTAATACCAGGATATCCCTTCCAAAAATCATAATATTCAACAAATCTTTAAAATTAGTATTTTTTTTCCAACAAATTCTGTAATGAATTTTTATTAATAATGAATTCACACGACTAAGATAGTTATATCCTCAATTTTTCAAATTATTTCGGAATAAATAATACACAAATATCTATGAGATCGGTGAAATTCAGAATGAATGGTATACAAGTAGTAAATTTATCAAAATTAAATAAAAAAAAGCAAACGGTCATTGGCGAATAATTAAATTTTCACTAAAAAAAAAAGACAAACATAACCCAAAGATCACAGAAACCTGTTACCAAAAGAACATAACGCCTTATTAACGTAATTAAAACAAGTAACATAATTTACATTAAACAACATTCATCATTAAACTAATTCAGAAAATCAAAAAATACAAAACATATTTCAAAATATTGTTAAATGTGAAAACCAGGCAAGGCGCTGGCCCAAATGAATGACGGGGGAACGAAAATCGTTACGACGTTAACATGAATGGCGATTACCTTCCCACTTTCCGCAGCTGGTGAATTCTCAACTATGTCATAGATGATTGGCGGCAATCCTGGTGTTCCCAATAAAGAAAATCCTAATCCACAGGAAGGATCTTTTCTATTCAAAACAACTAACAACTCTTCAGCCATGATAATTTACAAGTAGGCTATAACACATTATTGCCCTACACCAGATGTTTTACGAAAAAACGAACACATCGGAATTGCGCACCATATTAATTGACATCGGAAACATTTACATTCATAAAAATTGAAACGAATGGTACAACACTAGATCCTTACTTCGATACAACATAAATTTTCCATTCCAGACACGCCGACACTCGTCTCGGACTGAGGTCGGCTAGTGACTGCAAGTTATGTTGGCAGCGCTGCATGTATCCCCACAGACAAAGAGCAATGACAGAGAAAGTTACGAGTGAGACGTTAGTAACGGAGGGAAATTTTAAAATCATGACATTAACAAACTTATTAATTGATATTAATTCGTTGTTCGCAAGTAAACAAATTTTTACTAGAATATAATTATTTAAATGTACTCCTTAAATGTAATTTAAATAACCACTCTTTAAATAATATTTATTGGTTAAAATTCACACTTAGTCATGTGTTATTTTACTTACACACCTCTTGAGATGGTTATAAATCTTAAGAAAATTATTATTAATAGATAATAAAAAAGAAATTTTAATTTTTCAAAAATAATATATTTTAAAAAATTTATTTTTCATTTACATCATTTTCTATCATAAAAATAATTTAAAAATAAATAATTGATAAATTTATTTTATTAAATTTATAAATTTGATAATAAATTAAATAAATAAACACAATATAGTTTTTAAAAATTGCTCATCCTTATGCACTTTTTTCATGTAACACTAAGTTAAATTTGGTTACCTATTCAAACCTAATAATATAAATAATGAGTAAACACATTAACGATTTTGCACAGTGTTAACAAACAAAAGAAAACTGCTATTTGCTATTTTATATCAAAATGTTTATAGGAAAAGTAAATAGATCTTATTCAAAAGAAGAGAAAGTACAAACCTTAAGATTTTAGAAATTAAGGTTCTAGAAATTTTTGACCTTCCAAACACTAATGTTTTAACTGTTACCAAGAAATTTTCTTTCAGCCAAAATCATTTAGCCTAAGTCTACAATCTTGAGGAAGTTTTTATTATTTTATAAATTACACTTGTAAAAGGCATCCTTTAAATAGCATTAATTTATTTTATGGCCTCAGATATGTGTTTAAATGTTTATTTTAACAAGGATGGAATTTTCTTTTTTTTACAAATATTTCTCCTGGAATGTATTGTTAAATGTAGTTTAAAATGATAAATAATAATGACTGTATTTCTTCAACACAGATAAACATTTTGTATCAAACATTAGTGGATGAAGTTGTAAGAGCTAGAAACATTTTTTTTCAATAAAATTACAATTTTTCACATTGTCATATAGAATACCTTCATGATTTTGTAGTTTATAACTATATGAAAGTAATAATAAGGAGAAAACCACATCTTGGTCTCCAAATCTGGTTTTATGCCACAAAGCATATATGATCAGTAAACTTTACTGGTCATATATCAACAGTACTGGTAATAATATTTTTAATTCATATATTACTCTATAAAGATATTTCTTTATATATATATAAATATATATATAAACAAAAAAATATTATACAATTACTGATTATAATCTACAATTATAAATATCTATCATTATTAAAAAATTAAAAACAAGACTATATGTATATTGTTAATGTTCATATTAAAATTCTCACCTAAAAATAAGACTACTAATTTTAGATTTTTTAAAAATGTCTTATACGTAATATGTCCTCAATTTATAGGTTTTAAGAATAATTATCTTTCGTAAAATATTTTCTATTAATGTTACTAATTATGTGTCAGTGTAATTTTTTTGCAGTTTATACTTCTACTAACTTATACTATTCAGAGATTTCACTAATATAAAAATTTACAAAAATAAATTCTTAAAATCTTTTCTTCAGTATTATTATTATTTCTATTAAATCGCATATGGACATTGCTGCTGCTTAATAAAAAATAAAAGCAAAATTATTTAACAATTGGGAGTTATTATCAATGATGCATTTTATTACAGTCGTTATTAAAGTATACTTTAATTTGATATGTAAGTGTGTGCATTATATAGACTACACTATTTCTCCCTTAATAAGAATAACGACTGACTTTATTTACTCTTACTTTATGTCGACCTTATTAGTTGCCTTATTATAGATTCATATGAAATCGTAAGTGTTGGGGCTTTTAGGTTTAAGAATAAAGAACATTTTGACAGTTGATCTAATATTCTTACCGATAACTCTAAGTTTACAATATAAATAAGGTATAGCACTATTTTATTTAAGGATGATTTTAATAGTGACAGATGTTATTTTTGGCATTGCCAATAACTACCTAATATTTCACAGGATGTTAAGAATACTGAATATATTTAACATACATAAAATAACCATACATAAAGCGATATAGTTTTGTTTATTTTTTTATTATGTGCAGTTGTCCAGCAGTAAAATAAACTATCTTATTTACATATTTTCAAAGTACACTGGGTGACAAAAGTAACCCACCTTCATAAGAATAGCAAATATGCTTCCAAAAATATCAGCCCTAAAATTGGTCCTAGCAGTTAATTTGAAAAATAGTATATGGGTTATATACAGGCTGGTATGAAGCTATTTTGTTATTAGTTTCAACCTTTTATCATTAATTGTTGATTAGATAATCAATAAAATATAATTAAGCACCTTAAAATACAACCCTTGTTTTAAAGTTGATTTTCTCAATAACTATAATAACAAGAAAAATAAATCCAAGCACATATGGTAAAGAATATTTCAGGATTATATATATTGTTTATATTGCTATATATTGTTTTCAAAGTAACATCTATAACATTTTGAAAACTGTATAGATATATCTTCAGTTAATTTATGGGAATAATTTAAATTCATGCAACTGCTCTGTAAGGCCAAATGCACATCTGTAAAAGAGTAAATGTTTGTAATTTCGACAGTTTTAAGTGTCTTGATGAGTGGATTCAACAAGAAAAACATTTAGGACAATATTTGTTAATTTTATGGTTAATGTAATTTTGTGGTGAATTCTATTTAGTTTTAAATATTTATTGATGTATTTTCAACCTGTCGAAATGTTTTGGAAACAATACATGATTTAGCCCAAAGTATTTGTTAACGAATACCACCAGATTCATATTTTCTACCTAAAATAGTTTTTGAGAAAATCAAATTGAAAACAAGAGTTGCATTTTATAGCATTTGAATCTAAAATAAGGCAACTAATAAGATCGCCATAAAGTAAGAGTAAATAAAGTCAGTCGTTTTTCTTATTAAGAGAGAAATAGTGTAGTCTATATAATGCACACGCTTACATGTCAAATTAAAGTATATTTTAATAATGACTGTAATAAAATGCATCGCCGATAACTCCCAATTGTTAAATAATTTTGCTTGTTTTTTTATTAGGCAGCTGCAATGTCCATATGAGATTTAATAGAAATAACAGTAACACGATTTATCAACTGAAAGAGCCAGAAATTTTAAAGAAAATAATTACTTTCTCAGTGGTGTGTAACAGTGAGTAGTTAGTTGCAAGTGTGAATTTTGAATTCTTTGTTTTTCTACTGATTTAGCTGAAAAAATTCAAATGATACAAAAAAGGTCTGACAATATTTTTTCAACTGTAAAATTAATTGAGCACGTTTAGGATATTGTATCGAAAACCTTTTTAGATCAAGTTTAATTCATGATATTTATCATGAAAATTTATTTTTATTTATTATAAATATTTATTTATGATATACTTATCATAAATAATTTATTCATGATATTTATCATGATAATTTATTTTGTTTTAATTTTATAAAAGAATAAATCATTATAAGTAAATCACTAGTGTGTGTGTGT